>PISX010014449.1:0-52998 GCA_004024625.1 Mellivora capensis
AAAAAAAGAAAAGAACCTCGTCAAAGAGAACCCCAAGTATAAGATTTATATACTATCAGGACATAACAAATTCACAGAAACATTGGCGGGAGAAAAAGATGAGAGAGTGGTTATAAATTCTCAGTGTGGGTGAGGAAGGTTATTTTGATTCTTCCTGGATGTATCTTGATATCTTTGTTAAAGGACTCAACTTTCCTGAGATAAAGGGGGATTAAAAATTGGTTTACCTATAGCGGTAGCACTGATTGGGGAAAGGGGATTACCTTTAAGTTTAACTCTATATGAATATTAAAAAATAAAAATACAAAAAGGGAATAAACTAAACTAAACTAAGGTAAGATTTAAAAGAAATTACAAAATAGAAAAGCAAAAGAAAAACACGGGTATATGTAACAAAAAGTTCAGGTTAAATGGTTATTATGAAATTTAATGTACTGGACATCTTACTGTGATGGTAAATAGGTTAAAAAATTGTCTATATTTTTAAAAAGAATGAACCAGGATAGTGGGAATGAATTAAAAATAAAAGTTGTATCTATGAAGTAGTGGTCATTGTTCTTTTGTTGTATTTTTTTTCTCTCTCCTTTTTTCTCCATGGTGGGCTTTCTGGGGGAGGGGCCTGCCACGTGGGTTTTCAGGCACTGTTCCCTGAGTTAAGTCCTCCCACCCCCCTCAAGGGGGTGGGCTCTGAGGAAACCGGCCCTTCAGGCTTTTGTTCTCTGAAGGTTTTTATGTTTGCTCATTTGTTTTCTCTCCCCTTGGCAGCTCTTGATGGTTTTTGGAGGTTTAGAGGAAAGTAAACTGCACCCAGACCTCCCTCTCAGAGAGAAGCCTCAGTCTGCTCCCCTCTGGGTGCTGCAGAGCACATAAATTCCCCCTTGGCCACTGGCAGAGCAAGTTCAGAGTCATGGTCCCTGGGGACACAGGAACTCCTGCTTTGTGCCCAAAACCAGGACAGCAGCAGCTGTCTGGGCAGCTCTGGACCGCCAGAGAGGTTCCAAGCAGCGATCGTGCACTGAGATTTTCCCACTGGCCTGGGCTGGGAGTGCCTTGTCTTTCCAGGTCTGAGAGCACCAAGAGCACCTCTCTCAGGGGAGGGTGTGGGGCGTGCGAGTCTCAGGCTCTGATAGCGGCACTCGCATGGAAGAGTGCAAAAAGGCTATGTTTCTGCCAGCTGGCGATGCTCCCAGCCCCTCACTGGACCCCAGGTGTTCTCAGGGGGGCTGGCAGCTCAGGGACCAAGACCTGGTTTTTCTGCTGCACTCTCTCTGGCTCAGCGCCAGGTTAGCTGTCCCAAGTCCGGGGACTTTGCCCCTGTCCCTAACCACCCCAATTACCTCAATTTCCCCCAGCGATCCTTTGCTCTTTTTGAGTGCTTTCAAACAGACTCCAAGTTAATGCTGGTCCCCAGATGCAGGAGACTCTTGTATTGGGGTATTGCTTTCCAATGGGTCTCTTCTGGTGGCTCCCTCCCCCTTTTGTTTATCTTCCGATACCAGTCTGATGTTCCCACTCTGCTTTACCTGCCCACTGGTGTCTTCTGCCCCCGTAGAGATCCAGACGCATATAATTCTGATCTCAGGCTGATTTCATGGGTGATTGGAGTTCCTTGGTAGGTAATCAGCTCACTTTAGGGGACAGGTTGAAAAGGAGCCTCCTCCTACTTCCCTGCCATCTTGTCTCCCCTAGGCAAAGTGTTTTGAAAAGAATATGAAAAACAAGTTGACAATAAATATATAAAAACAAATATGAATCATCAGGGACACCTGACTGGCTCAGATGGTTAAGTGGTCAACTTGTGATTTTGGCTCAGGTCGTGATCTCAGTGTCCTGGGATAGAACCCCATATCAGGTTCTACACTCACCCGTGAGTCTGCTTCAGGATTCTCTCTCTCCCTCTGCTCCCCCCCACTGCTTGCTCACTCCCTCTCTAAAATCAATCAAAAGAAAGAAAGAAAGAAAGAAAGAAAGAAAGAAAGAGAGAGAGAGAGAGAGAAAGAAAGAAAGAAAGAAAGAAAGAAAGAAAGAAAATCATTAGTCACCAGAAGATAAATGCCATTTAAATGGGAATGGAATACACACCCCACAATGGCTAAAACAAACAAATGAACAAACAAACAGAAAACCTAAAAAACATGTTTGAAAAGTATGTAATAGGGGCACCTGGGTGGCTCAGTGGGTTAAGCCTCTGCCTTCGGCTCAGTCATGATCCCAGGGTCCTGGGATCAAGCTCCGCATTGGGCTCTCTGCTCTGCAGGGAGCCTGCTTCCTCCTCTCTCTCTCTGCCTGCCTCACTGCCTACTTGTGATCTCTGTCTCTCAAAAAAATAAATAAGATCTTTAAAAAAAAGTATGTAATAATATTAAAAATTAATAAACTTACTCTAATTAACTTACTCTAATTAATAAACATACTCTAACACTTTTGATGCCATATATCATTTTATAACTTGATAGGATCTTTTGTGTTTATTTATAATCATTCATAAAAAATTAATTCAGTATTTATCTCATTAGAGAAAAAAACTCTCATAATTTTAGTAGTATTTTAAGGTAATGAAAGGATTTGAAAACCTTTGGAACTACATGGTAATATTAGAAAGTAAATCTGCTTTCTGTTTTAATAGAGAATAAAACATCAGCATTTCTTAGAAACATGGGTCACAAATGCCATTTTTGTGCAACTGAGTATCCAAGAGCATATTTTGTTATGTCTTTTTGGGTGTGTAATAGAAATGTATATTTCTATTAGACACACTTGTATAATATATGAGCTTTTGTAGATGTGATAAATGTCAGTATTTCTCAATCATATTTTCTACATGTATTTATTCAATTCCTGGTTACATATTTTTAGATAAACAAGCTCAAAGGGCACCTGAGTGGCTCAGTTAGGTGTTGGACTCTTGATTTCAGCTCAGGCCATGATTTCATGGTTGTGGGATTGAGCTGTACATCAGGCTCCAAGCTCAGCATGGAGACTCCTTGGGATTCTCTTTCTCTCTCTGCCTCTGCCCCTCCCCCTGCTCACATATTCTCTCTCTCTCTCTTTCAAAATGAATAAATAAAATCTAAAAAAGAACAAGCTCAAATAATCTGTTTATCATTGTTTTAAAGATGGGCAATGGTTAATGAATTGACTAGTACTTTTCAGGTTCTGTAAGAACACAAGATGATTATTACTAAAATTGTTAATAACAAATTGGAAGAAATTTATTAGGTAGAAGCTGGACGGGAGAAGAGGAAGGAATGCCCTGAGGCACAGTCCCAACCAGGGGCTCCAGGAGAGAGGAGAGGTTCATCATGGGTCTCCACATAGGGCTCCATGGAGGGCTCCATGCAGGGATCAATCTCAACCCTGAGTTCATGACCTGAGCCCAAACCAAGAGTGGGGAGCTTAACCGACTGAGCCACACATGTACTCAGGCGCTTAACCAACTGAGCAACCCACGCACTCCATTGAGTGATACCCTTCTAAAAAAAGTTTTTATTATAAGGAATTCAGCATAAAATATCTACCATCCAATCATCCACATGTATATATGTATATTACTAATCACTGGATCGAAAATTTGTTAAATTAACTAATAAGCCTTGGTTGTTGTGATTTACATCTCTTCCAACTTCACAAATCTCTTAAAAGGGAGACATGGTTCCTGTAGCAGGTGGGATATGGATGAAATCCACTAAAGCACAATGTGCTTTAGCCTGATATATAGGTGAAATCTGTTCTTTATATGGCCTATTTGAAAAAGAGAAATCTCTTGTTTGGGGCTAATTATTCTCCTTCTGGTACCATCCAAATTACCAGAAGTATCCAGAAAAACTACTGTTTGGGAATTGTATCTCTATAAATGATCAATTTTATGATAAATATCATAGGAAAAATTTGTGGTATAATATAAACTTATGTTGTGGGGATATACTCTGTACAAAATGGTAGTTGTGCTCAATTAAACAGGAACATATTTTTACCCAGGTGATGAATTAGGGTTTTAGGATACAGAAAAAAATTGATAAAAAATTAAGATAAAAAATGAAGACTATTAAAATCATTTATTTCACAGGGAGATACACAATTAGCATTTCTGCCATACAAACCATTTTTGGTGACAGTCTCACCACCATTGTGATTTGTGCAAGAGAAAGTTAGATTTGTTTCATTAAGAGCAATGCAGTGAGAAATTGGGAAGACCTGCCTGCTATATAAGCACATTTTTATTAAAGTTACCTAACTTGAGAATTTGAATAGCATCACAAGAGAAATTAAGAGTGGGATGAACATTAATAAAGCAAGGCAAGCATAGAAGAAAATTTGCAAAACACAAACCACTTCATAGTTGAACTTAAACTTCTTGGATTCATTTCTAGTTCACTTTAAAAACATTTTTGTGGCCATTTTTCTAAACGACTTTGTCAGAAGGATGACTATCTAATTTAAGTTTAATGCTAGTATTTTAAAATTTTGAATTATATATTAATTTGTGCTACACATTTATAGGACCAAGATATTTTATTTATGCTTCCTCCAACTTACCAATACTATAGTATTAATATAACTTAGGAGTGAATATTAAGAATTTATATCAGCAATTTAGTTAATATTTGAGTTTTATTGAAAATATTTTTATTTCCCAGGTTTGGGGGTCTTTTAAAATATAAACCCCTGTAAATTATTAAAATCTGCAAATTTCTTTTTATTATTCAACATTCTTTTGGGGAAAACAAAACTTTCCCATTTTTTTAGAAACCTTGAAAAAGAGAGAAGCTGAAAGAAAAAAATACATTGAAATCATAAATATAAATGAAACACATGACCCTGTTTATTCTATTAAATAATTATCAATCTGTTCTGAAGAACAAAATTTTCACACATTTTATGATTATTAGAATATTCAACATTTTAAAATTTTATTCATATGCTAAAAGGGGCTGTGGCAAGGTCTTCTCTGATTTTATTTCTCCATGATATTTGCTTAGTTTTTCAACTTTATTAATGGCAAAAGTACACTAAATAACCATGATTTTCAGTTATCATTTTTGGTTTTTCTTTGTTTTTGTTTGTTTGTTTTGTTTCTGAAAAGATAAAAATAAAGGAAAAACTAGCTTTGTGCTCTTGTAAAGTTATGGTCTTGTTAATCAAGTCTCTTGGCTGCAGAAAATATAAAATTCAAAGGCTCTGATGACAGGTGCCTTTTAATCAGAATCTTCTTGGTCTTTGAGATTGCTTTGTGACTATTATACAAATCCAAATGGGACTTTTAAAATGTCATTAAGTGTAATCAAATGTGAAGAATTATTAGTTGAGATGCTAATATTCATGATTTATATGAAAAGTGTCTGAATTTCAGCACTGCCAAATGCATCATGTTATTTTGAATTCTGATTATCAGGTGATCAATTGTTAGTATTTCTTTATGGTTATGATTCTTTATCTACTGAGAAAGGATGCATAGTGGACAATTTCATGGTAAAATATAAACCATGAGCTAGAACCATGTTGCATTTGAAAAAATTATATGATCAGAGAGGACAGGTTTTTAAAAATGTGATTTTAGTTTTTTTAATGTTTATATTATGAAGTGTCAATGAAAAAGTTCTTATAGATAAAAATGGATATATAATCAAGAAATTTGACCTAAATTTTTAGATTTTGATTTATTTTACAGAGAGAGAGAGAGCATGAGTGGGAAGGAGGGGCAAAGGGAGAGACAGAGAGAGAATCTTAAGACTCCTGTTGAGTGTAAAGCCAGACATAGGGCTTGATCCCACGATCCTGAGATCAGGACCTGAGTCAAAATCAAGAGTTAGGTGCTTAACCAACTGAGCCATCCAGTATCCCCTTACCTAAATTTTTATAAGGTAACTAATTACATTTATAATTTTATTTGTCCACGTTTTGTTTTAATGTAAGCTTCCTTTAGATAGTTTTAAGAAAAGATCTTGTACTTCTTGAAATAAATATTATGACCTCAGATCTTTCAGTGTGGCATTATTTTTTGATAAGATTTACAGACTGATGGTGCTAAAAATATGAACTGTTTTAATAACGTGATATACAAATCCTTTATTTGAGGCCATCTTAAATCAACTTCTATTCTGAACACATTTTTTTTTAAGTTTTTAACTTGTTAATAAAACAAGTTTCATTTCTGGGTTCTCTATTCTGTCCTATTGATCTATCTGTCTCTTTTTGTCCCAGTACCATACAGTCTTGATGATTACAGCTTTGTAATAGAGCTTGAAATCTAGAATTGTGATGCCACCAGCTTCGGTTTTTGTTTTTGTTTTTGTTTTTGTTTTTGTTTTTAACATTCCTTTGGCTACTTAGGGTCTTTCATGGTTCCATACAAATTTTAGGATTATTTGTTCCCATTCTGTAAAAAAAGTTAATGGAATTTTAATAGGGAAATGTATAGATTGCTCTAGGTAGGACAGAAGTTTTAACAATATTTGTTCTTGGGGTGCCTGGGTGGCTCAGTCATTAAGCATCTGTCTTTGGCTCAGGTCATGATCCCAGGGTCCTGGTATCAAGCCCCACATCGGGCTTCCTGCTCAGTCAGAAGCCTGCTTCTCCCTCTCCCACTCCCTCTGCTTCTGTTCCCTCTCCCACTGTGTCTCTGTCAAATAAATAAATACATTAAAAAACAAACAAACAATTTTTGTTCTTCCAGTCCATGAGCATGGAACATTTTTCCATGTCTTTGTGTCTTCCTAAATTTTTTTCACAAGTGTTCTATGGTTTTCTGAGTGTATATCCTTTGCATCTTTGTTATGTTTATTCCTAGGTATATGATGGTTTTTGATGCAATTGTATATGGGATTGACTACTTAATTTCTCTTTCTTCTGTCTCATTGTTAATGTATAGAAATGCAACTGATGTCTGTGCATTTACTTTACATCCTGCTACTTGCTGAATTACTGCATGAGTTGTATCAATTTGAGGGAGAATCTTTTTGGGTTTCCACATAGAGTATCATATCACCTGTGAGGAGTGAGAGTTTGACTTCTTCTTTTCCAGTTGAGATGCCTTTTATTTATTTTGTTGTCTGATTGCTGAGGCTAGGACTTCTAATACTATGTTGAACAACAGTGGTGATAGTAGACATCCTTGTCGTGTTCCTGACCTTAGGGGAAAGGTCTCAGTTTTCCCCCCTTAAGAATGATATCTACTGTCAACTTTTCACATATGGTTTTTATGATATTGAGGTATGTTCCCTCTATCCCTACACTGTGAAGAGTTTTAATCAAGAAAGAGTACTGTATGTTGTCAAATGCTTTTTCTGCATCTATTGAGAGGATCTTATGATTTTTGTTCTTTCTTCTATTTATGTACTATATCATAATTATTGATTTTCAGATGCTGAATCACCCTTGCAGCCCAGGAAAAAATCCAATTGATCATGGTGAATAATCCTTTTAATGTACTATTGGATTCCACTGGCTAGTATCTTTGTGAGAGAATTTTTGCATCCATGTTCATCAGGGATATTGGTCTATTACTCTCCTTTTTAGTGGGGTCTTTGTCTAGTTTCAAGATCAAAGTAATGCTGGTGTCATAGAAAGAGTTTGGAAATTCTCCTATTTCTATCTTTTAAAACATCTTCAGAAGAATAGATATTAATTTTTCTTTAATTTTTTTTAAAGATTTTATTCATTTGACAGAGAGAGACAGATCACAAGCAGGCATAGAGGCAGAGAGAGGGGGATGCAGGCTCCCCACTGAGCAGAGAGCCTGATGCAGGGCTGGATCCCAGGACCCTGAGATCATGACCTGAGCCGAAGGCAGAGGCTTAACCCACTGAGCCACCCAGGCGCCCCTAATTTTTTAAAAAATTTTTTGGTAGAATTCCCCCTGGAAACCCATCTGGCCCTGGCTCATGTTTGTTGGGAGATTTTTGATTACTGCTTCAATTTTCTTGCAGGTTATGGGTCTGTTCAGGTTTTCTATTTCTTCCTGTTTCAATTTTGGGTATATGCTAGGAATGCACCCATTTCTTCCAGATTGGCTAATTTGTTGGCATATATTTGCTTACAATATGTTCTTATAATTGTTTGTATTTCTTCAGTGTTGGTTATGATCTCTCCTCTTTCATTCATGATTTTATTTATTTGGGTCCTTTCTCGTTTCTTTTTGATAAGTCTGGCCAGGAGGTTATTGATCTTATTAATTTCTTTAAAGAACAGCTCCTAGTTTCATTGATTTTTTTTTTCTTCTATTCTTTTGGTTTTATCATTGATTTCTGCTTTAAACTTTATTATTTCTCTTCTCCTGTTGAGTTAGGCTTTCTTTGTTGTTCTTTCTCAAGCTCCTTTAGGTGTAGGGTTAGGTTGTGTATTTGAGACCTTTCTTGTTTCTTGAGAAAGTCTTGTATTGCTATGTACATCTCTCTTAGGAGCACCTTTGCTGCATCTCAAAGGTTTTGAACAATAGTGTTTTTATTTACATTTGTTTCCATGGACTTTTTAAAATTTACTTTAATTTCCTGGTTTACCCATTCATTCTTCAGTAGGATGCTCCAAACCTTCCATGTGTTTGAGTACTTTCCAATTTCCTCTTGTGATTGAGTTCCAGTTTCAAAGCATTTTGGTCTCAAAATACACAGGCAATGATCCCCACCTTTTAGTACCAGTGGAACCCTGATTTGTAACTTACTATGTGATCCATTCTGGAGAATGTTCAATGTGCACTCGAGAAGAATGTGTATTCTGCTGCTTTAGGGTGGAATGTTTTGAATATATCTGCGAAGTCCATCTGGTCCAGTGTGTCATTCAAAGCCTTAATTTCCTTGTTGATTTTTTTCAAGTTTCCTTGTTGATCTTTTGCTTAGATGATTCATCCATTGCAGTGACTGAGTGTTAAGTCCCCTATTATTATTTTATTATTATCAATGTATTTCTTTGATTTTGTTATTAATTGGCCTATCTAATTGGCTGTTCGCATGTTTGGGACATAAAAATGGAAAATTGTTAGATCTTCTTGTATAGGCCCTTTAATTATGATATAGTGTCCTTCTTCATCTCTTATTGCAGTCTTTGGTTAAAAATCTAATTTGTCATGGTACCTGGGTGGCTCAGCGGGTTAAGCCTCTATCTTCGGCTCAGGTCATGATATCAGGATCCTGGAATTGATCTCTGTTTGGCAGGGAACCTGCTCCCTCCTCTCTCTCTTTCTGCCTGCCTCTCTGCTTACTTGTAATCTCTCTCTATCAAATAAATAAATACAAATAAAATCTTTTAAAAATCTAATTTGTCAGGAGGAGGGGCAAGATGGTGGAGAAACTGGTCCACTAAAGTGACCTAATTATCTACAAGAACACTCTGAACACCCATGAAATCAGCCAGAGGTGTAGGATTATACACTTCTGGATCTCTATAGGGGCAGAAGATACCAGTGGAGAGGTAAAGCATAGTGGGAACACTTGGACTGATATCAGAGGATAAAAAGAAGGGGGGGTGCCACCAGAAGAGACCCATTGGAAAGGAATACACCAATACAAAAGTGCCCTGTGATTGAGGACCAGCATTGACTTGGAGTCTGGTTAAAAGCACTCAAAAAGAGCAAAAGATCTTAAGGGGCAACTGGTGGAATTGGGTGGTCACAGGCGCAGGCCTAAGGCCACAGACCCAGGACGACCACCAATGTGACCACCCATGCCAGAGAGAGTGCAGCTGAGCACCTGGGATAGCATGGCTTGCATCATGGCTTGGCTGGGCACATTCCTGTCCCTGCATGAAGGAGTCTGATGATAGTGCCAGCCTGCGCTCCCTAGAACTTTTGAGCACTGCGCAACTGGGATCTTACCCACTCCCCACCCGGCCCTGAGAAAGCTCCATCTTGGAGCTAGCCAGCAGTCTCTAGGACAGGCTGAGGGTCTGGACTTTCCCAGCTGGGACAAAAGAAACTCAGTGTGATCACATGTGATGGCAACCTGAGGTCTGCAGTCTCCTCAAAGTAGCCACCAGAAATGGGCTCCCTGGATGAATATTGCTGACAGTTTTGAAACAGGGGTGCAGAGACAAGAGGGCTCTTTAAACAACCTCTGAGACGGTGGCTGGGGGTGTGCTCTTCTTGTGTGAGGCTGCACAACTCAGGGGACATTGCAGAGGGGGAGTCTGTGTGTTCTGGACCACCCAGAGGAGAGCAGACTGAGGCTTCTCCCTGAGGCAGAGATCTGGGAGCAGTTTGCTTTCCTATAAACCTCTTAAATGTCACAAAAAGCTGCCAAAGGGGAAAAACAAACAAAAAAACCCCAAAACAAAACAAAAACAAAAACAAAAACAAAAAAAAACCTCCAGAGAACAAAAGCCTGAAAAATCGGTTTCCACAGAGCCCAGCCCAATGATAGCGGGCAGGAAAACACAACCAAAGCAAGATTCTCTGAAAAACAATGCATCAGACCCCTCTCCCAGAAAGCTAGCCAAAAGAATGAGAGGACAACAACCACAGGTCTCCTTAAAACTGTAAAATCCCCAAATCAGGGGAAAACAATATATTAAGCTCCTGGTATTGCACTAAAACCTATATATTTCATAGATGCAACTTATTTTTTTAATTCATTCTCACTATTCTTGTTCTGTTTATTTTTTTTAACCTACTTACCATTACGACTTAGAGCTTTAAATTCAACATATTCCATAGTAACCTTTTACCTTGTACTTTTTCCATACATAAAGCTGTGCTTTTCTTTTTCTTTTCTATTTTTTTAATATACATATAGATATAAGCTTCAAGATAATCCTCTTTTCCTAATCAATACTACCCCTATATATAAACCAGTTTCAACCTCCCTTTATCTCTGGAAAATTGAGTCCTTTAACAAAGATAGCAAGATATACCCAGGAAGAATCAAAATAACCTTGCTTGCCCACATTGAGGATTTAAAATCACCCTCCCATCTTTTTCTTCTGTCAGTGTTTCTGTGTATTTGTTCTTGTTCTGGTATAATATAAATCACTTTCAATGTGGATGCATCTTTGGGACTAAAATGAGACTCTCACAGATAGTATATTGATGGGTTTTGCTTTTTTATCCAATCTGATACCCTGTGTCTTTTGATTGAGGCACTTAGCCTATTTATATTTAGATAGGAATTTAATGCCATTTTATTACCTGTAAGGTGATGGTTTTTGTATATTGTTTCTGTTCCTTTCTGGTGTATGTTACTTTTGGGCTCTTTCTTTGCTTAAATGATCCATTTTAATATTTCATGTAGGGCTGGTTTTGTGATCACAAATTCTTTTAGTTTCTGTTTGTCCTGGAAGCTTTTTTCACTCTTATTTTGAATGACCTCCTAGCTGGATATAGTATTCTTGGCTGCATGTTTTCTCATCTAGCACCCTGAATATATCATGCCAGTCCTTTCTAGCCTGCCAGGTCCCTGTGGATATGTCTGCTGCCAGTCTAATGTTTCTACCCTTGTAGGTTATAGAGCTCTTGTCCCAAGCTGCTTTCAGGATTTTCTCTTTATCTCTGAGATTTGCAAGTTTCACTATTATATGTGGAAGTGTTGATCTATTTTTATTTTGAGGGGGGCTCTCTGTGCCTCCTGGACTTGAATGCCTGCTTCCTTCTCCAGATTAGGAAAGTTCCCCACTATAATTACTCCAATATACCTTTTGTCCCTCTTTTTCTTTCTTCTTCTTCTGGGATCCCAATTATTCTAATATTGTATCACTTTATAGTATTATTTATCTCTCAAATTCTCCCCTCATGATCCAGCACTTGTTTATTTCTCTTTTTCTCAACTTCTTTATTCTCATTTTGTCTTCTGTATCACTAATTCTCTCTTCTGCCTCATTTATCCTAGCAGATAGAGCTTCTACTTTTTATCACATTTTATTAATAGTCTTTTTAATTTCAACCTGATTAGATTTTTGTTCTTTTATTTCTCCAGGAAGGTATCTCTAGTGTCTTCTATGCTTTTTTTCAAGCCCAGCTAGTGTCTTTATAATCATTATTCTGAACTCTAATTCTGACATCTTACTTATATTTATACTGATTAGGTCCCTGGCAAAATACTGTGTGTGTGTACACACACACACAATTAAATACAATGAAAGGATAGACTGTAGGTATAAAAATGAAAATTTAAAAAAGATTTTTTTAAACAGTTAATAAAATAAGTTGGTTGAAAAATAAAGATAGAAAAAAATTAAAATTGGAAGAGTTAAGAATTGTGGGGAAAAAACGTGGATTCTATATACTATTTTCCTCTAGTGCTGGAGTTTTGCAATTCTGTGTGATTGGTAAACTTGGTCTTAGCCAGTTGTTCTTGCTGATCTCCTTGGGGAGGGACCTGCTGTGTTGATTTGATTGCTCTATGTGGCTTTGTTCCCTGGAGGCTTTCTCTACCACTTTAGAGAATGAGAATGAAGATGGTGACTTCCCAGTCTCCAGCTCCAGAGCCTAAAGCTTGGGGTCCCACTCCTCATTGCATCCCCAGAGAAATTCAGTCAATCACTCCTGTCTCCCTGGTCTCTGTTTGTACTCTTTGCTCACCCAGCCTTGCAGAAAGTGGTTGCTTTTCTATTTGTAGAGTTGCAGCTATTCTTTTCTTAGATCTCTGGTTAGTTCCAGGTGTTCAGTATGTTTTGATAGCTATCTAGCTGAATTCATGGAACCAGATGAAATTAAGTTATCCTATTCCTCTGCCATCTTGGAATATCTTTGCAGATATAAGACTTTGTTGGTTCTTACAAGCAAAAGACTTGATAGAGGAGTATATGCTGCCCCTAGAACATTTCAGTTTAACTTTTTTTTCCCCTAATGAAGACAATATTCTAGGCAATGGATTCACATACATAGCTAATATCAATTACAGGAAGCAATATGACATTTGATTAAGAGATTGAGTAAAACCAATTGACAGTTGATTGACTCTTATTGTAAAATATTTGTCTTTCTGTGGCTTATGAGGGAAAATGAAAACATTACTTAAAAGGTAAATTGATCAAGTTAATTCCAAAACTCACTTTAAATATGTAACATTCTACTTTTGCTTTAGATTAAGAATAAAGCCACAATGTTTTCTGTGATTACATATTTGCCAAGCAGGGGCTGCAGTCCTTGTGTAGGAAGTGGTCTTGCATTTATTCATTATGCTATCCATTTGGGATAAGGATTTGAATATAATTCAAATGTATTTTCTTTTTTAGTTGAAAGCAGTACTCTCAGTTCCTTCTCTGAACTAGGGAACAAATATATTTATCTGTAGCAGAAGCTTGTTGGTGATCAACTCAACACAATCCCAACTATTGGCTTCACTGCCACTTCACTACTGAGGTTGAAAATCTGAGTGATTGCATTCCTAGCCTTCCTTATCATCAAGCAGCACACTTCTGGCTCCTAACTGTAAGCAGAAGTGCACTGAGGACTTCTGGAAAAGTGTTTGTTTTTCTTTTGAAAAGAGAATGGTTACTATTGGCAAGACCACCACAACCTCTGCCTTTTTCTCCTCCCACCCACCCTCCCTTCCATCATTCTTCCTGCCTGAAGGAGCAGCAACAGTCCTTAGTCCACAAAACAAAGGCACAAGGAGATACCCAAATGAGGGCAGTGTTGAGCAGTTTCTTCTTCCCTGCTTATTATTAAGAAAGAAAAGAAGATGCAATTTGTTTTAAGGTTCTCAACGTTTGATTTGCTATTGTTGCCAGCTAGCTCTACCTTACTAATTCAGCATAACTATTTGGTTTGCAATGAATGATTGTCTTATTGTTTTTTTATGTATGGGTATATTTTTCTTGCGTACATGGTAATTTAAAGGCGATAATTTTGGGTTTCTTTTGCTTGTCCAAAAATTTGTGTGGAAGATTAGACACTTGGAAGATGTAATAAATAACTTGATGTTGTTTATCCTACAGCAGGGTTTCTTTACCTCAGCACTCTTGACATTTTGGGCTGAATAATTCTTTGTTAGGTGGGGGAAGGGACTGTCCTCTGCATTGTATTGTTTTTAGGAGCATTCTTGGTCTCTGCCTCTAGATGCCAGTGGCATCTTCCTCCCAGCTATGACAATCAAAAAGTCTCCAGACCTATCAAATGTCCTCTTAGGGGCAAAAATCATTCCAGTTGAGAAATAAAATATCTAAAGCATTTAGTTCAGATGCATTAAAAATGAGGAAACTCACCTTTATATTTTTCTTCTTCAGTTGTACTTGGTAAATATTTTCTGTATTGCAGTTACTTTTCAGTACATATATTTTATTTTGATCTATGAAATTGTTTTCTATAAATGACATGAAATAAGCTTCAAGTAGAGCTTGCAAGAAAATGTTGTAGAGTAAATTTTTTTATTTTTAATGTGACATAAAAACCACGTTAAGTCTGTTAAAAAGAAACATTGAAACAAAGTATTAAATAGTTATTTGGCATTGGGTAGCATTCAGTTGTCACCGAATTACAAACTGATAGCAATGACTAAGTAGGGGATAGAAGTCTGTGAAAGAGCTTTTAGAATTTCTACTCTGATAGAGACTGGAGTATTGGAAGTAAACTGAAGCACATTATTCCAAAGAATACTTAAATTCAAAGAATATTTAAATCCAAATAATATTAAACACTCTACAGGCAAAAAAAAAAATGTTTAAGTATATTCAGCTGTTAGTTTGCAACTCCTAAATAATTTTTTCTACAGGGTACCATAAAACCATTCTGTGTTCAGTTAGATGCAATGGCATAAAGTGTCAATCTTTGTATTATCTTTGAGTTGGCTTATCTGGACACTCTATATATTTAAATTGTGTTTTAAACTAGGTACCAGGAAAATGATTTATTTTTCACCTAGGTGCTAAGCTCTATGTTTTGATCACAGACGGGCAATAATTCTCAAACCAATTTCACAGATGTTCTACTCTATTTCTATGAAAGCATATAATACTTAACTGACAAATAATAATTTAAGGTGACTATTAGTTGTTCATTCATTCTTTATATCACTCAACAATTACTTATCCATTGCCTATTTGGAAACCGTAACTACATCAGATGCTGAGGTTGCAAAGAATAATAATAAATGATATTGATCCAAAGACAACCACTGTCAAGTAAAAATGAGTAATAAATAAAGAGATAATTATAATCTATGTGCTACTATACAAAAATAATATAAACATTCATAAAAAATTATAGACCAGAAATGTGGGAAAAAACAGCTCATTCATTTTTATTATTTGTTTATTAAAGTACACATTTTTATTAATTGTAAAAGTGTTCAAAGCTCAGAACAAAATGTGTACAATCATTCAGAGAGGTTCTGAAGTGAAGCCATAAAAATTAGCAAGGTTTTGTGAAAAAGAAATCACTTTTAATAAATCACTTAAGCAAATAAAATAACCATAAAAGATTCCATTGAAGCATACTAACACTTATTTCAATATTGTTATTATGCAGATTTGTGGTTTTAGAGCAACTAAAATCAATGTAACTCAAAGAAGTAGTCAGTTTCTTTCTCTATTTTAATCCATTATCATCAAGGGGAAACTTTTGAGGATAAATTAAATGATTAATTTAATATTAAAATCAAATTATTATTAATTAATATTCAATTAATTAAATTCTAATGGAATTTGTCTCAAGACAGAAATAGTCAAATATGAAGATGATCAGAACAGGAGTAAATTTTATCCATTCAAGCTGCTATTAATCACAATTAACCTTCTGCATTGACTGTTTATCTCTGCAAATAAATCAGGTTAACTCTACCTCAATGGACTTGAAGATCCTCATTGGAGGGCCATTGAACCACAGCTTTTCTTTTTCTTCTCTCTTTTTAAATTATTATCCCTTCTATTGATTTCAGAAAGCAAGAGGTGTTCCTCATTCTTTAGGTATTATTCCAGATAGTCTTAGTGTTCAAGCCATACTCCTTCAGAATTCACTAGTCCAGGCCATGCCACATTTGGAGGATGAATATACCAATTTTATCCTTCAGAGTAACATGATGTTAAAGATCTTTAACAAGTTTCCCAAATGTTCATATTAAGTCAGGCTTCAGATGCACGTAGTAGTAATCAGCGAATAATTTACCTTTCATTGTCTTCCTGTTATTCCCCAACTCACTTCCCAGCATCCCCATCAATGCTTTCTGGGATCTCTATCCAAATAAACTCCTTGACTTGGGAGCCTGATATAAAAAAAGAATACATATTTATTGTTCTACAAAAAATATAAGCAATTTATTGTCTTTAGATTCTATTTTTCTTTTTTGCATACAATAATTTATAGACTGAATTCTAAAGTGATGTTGAGTGATAATTATTTGTGGATCTTAAACTCTAGATATAATAGCAGTAGTAATAATAATAGCAATAGTAAAATATGCAGTTAAAGTTAGTAAAAAGCAACAATTAAAATGTCATAAGGGGTAAAAATAAGTGCTTATAGAAAAGAGGGAAACTTCTGGATGGAGTTAACAGGAAATCAGATAAAACATTAATCTATCCTTTTACTCAACATGTGTTTAGTGTCTCATATGTAGTAGACACCAAGCTAGAAGATGTGAATAAAAAATTGATTATAGTGAACTGACCTTCTTGTGTGTGTCACAGATTGGCAACATTGTTTCAAGACACATTTCATTTGAATATATTTGTATGATTCATGTGACAGAAATCATTCATTTGATAATTTAAAGAAAAGTGACAGTGCAGAGACACAAGAAATAAGAAAAAGCAACTTTATAATTTATCAAAATATAAATTGCAGCATTTCACTTTGAAATACAAGCAAAGCACTGCAATGACTTTTAAACTGATAAGTCAAAAGATATGCTAGTATGTTCAAAGTGTCAAATAAATGCAAATTATAAAATTTTGGGTTTTCTTGGGGTGAGGAATAAAAAGAATGAAGATCCTAGGTATTTTGTCATCACCGATCACATAAACCTGCAGAAACTGAAGCTAACGCAGAGCACTCTCTAGTGAATTTTATAGCTGAATTGGCTAACTTACTTGTCCTCTAAGAAAGAGAATTAAAATTTGAAAGAAAAAGAGGTAGTTGAATGTAAAACAAAACTGGAATCAATAGCTCAGGAATCACTAGTATGATGTTAATGGAATACTAGAATTTCATGTGGTTTTAATTAAGCATTATGAATATAGTATCTTTTAGAGCAAGATGCATGTATCTGGTCAAGTTATTTGAAACCTGAAGATTCAGTCAAAGATATTGGATGTATTTCATTAAGCCTGCTACAATATTCCTAGATCCCCAGTTCTTAGACCCATGAAAATGGAATACTTTTTAAAAAAATATATTTTATTTACTTGACAGAGAGAGAGAGAGAGAGCACAAGCAAGGGAAGTGGGAGAGGGAGAAGCAGGGTCCCCACTGAACAGGGAGTCTGAAGAAAAGATTGATCCCAGGATGCTTGGATCCAGATGCTTAATTGACAGAGACATCCAGATGCCCTAAAGTAGAACACATTGATTCATCTTTTAGTGACATTTAATTTATTATATACCTCCAGTCAGATATCTTCAAATACAGTAAGTAATGCCAGCTGTTCTTTTGTTTTGAACTTTGGCTTCCTCGTCTTGAAAACGCTGATGTTAGGGCCCTATCAAAGTTGGCTGCTTTTCTTTCTTTCCTTTTCTTTTCTTTCCTTCTTTTCTTTCTTTCTTTCTTTCTTTCTTTCTTTCTTTCTTTCTTTCTTTCTTCTTTCTTTCTCTCTTTCTTTCTTTCTCTCTTTCTTTCCTTCTCTCTTTCTTTCTTCCTTTCCTTCCTTTCTTCCCCTTTATTTTCCTTCCCCTCCCCTCCCTTCCCCTTCCCTTGCCTTGCCTTCCTTATCCTTTCTTTTCCTTTCCTTTCCTTTCCCTTCTTTTACCTTCCTTACCCTTCTTCCTTTCCCCTCCTTTCCCTTTCTTTCCCTTCCTTACCTCTCCCTCCCTTTCTTCCTTCCTTCCTTTCATTGTTAAGGGTGAAGTGTTTGTCCAGTTTCAGATGTAAAACACCGTGATTTGACAATGCTATGCGTTAGTCAATGCTCACCATACTAAATGTGGCACCTATCTACATGATGTTAAGTATAGCTTCTATCATCAGACAAAATTTCTTCCTTCCTTCTTTCTTTTCTTTTCTTTCTTTCCCTAGACTTCTTCTTTATTGAATATTAGACATGATTTAAAGTTGGAAGAAGCTCTAAGCCACAAAATAGTAGTAAAAAGAATGCTACTGAGTATTTGCTAGCATTTAATACCTTTGAAAAGTTTCATTATATAACCAGAAACTACAGTTTATAATATTTAGTGGGAAAATCCATCAGTATAATTCAAGGTTTATGATTGAAAGAAGTTTTTAATCATCTCCACTGACCTCTTATTTGATTCTGATATTCTTTTCTCTTGATAGTTCCTTTTTATTTATTGATAGATATCATCTTGGCAGAATTTTTATCTCATGATAAAGAGAAATTGCATGCAGTGGGTGAGATGACAGCATCTAAAATGTTTATAATATCCTTCAGTTGCTGTGCAATATTTTTAAATGACCTATGTTTTTAGATTTAGGCATTGTGACATATATTGACACTATTTGAGACCTAGAATGTGATATTTTTGCATAATGGTGCTTCCATATGAACCCTAAAGGGGGCATAATTGGTTCCAGGAAGAATAAGTGCTATGCATTAAATTCATCAAAAATTACTTTCTTTAAGATCAATTCTTTCAGAAGACTTTTGTGATCTTTGCATTTCAATGTCATGTCATGTTGCTCACTGCAAGTTTGTGTGGGCATTTGGGGATTGAAATGAACACATCAAGTGGCTAAGCATTTAGCCTCAATATGGACCAATAATAACTCCAGCTATAAAAAGTAAGTGGAGGGAACCCCTGCATACCTTTTGTTTCTAATGGAATGGTTGAGTGACAGGATTGAACATTGTCACAATAACACAAATGCTGCCCTATACTCATTGACCTTATTCCAAACACTCCATAATGAACCTGCATTTCAAAGTGTTGATTACACCATTAGTTATATTTGAAGGTTGTTAGTTTAAATCATGTTGATTGCCTTTAGATGTGCTGTTTAGCTTTCTGATAATACACTTTTTTTTTTTTTTAACTCAATAGGAGTTCTTTATTAAGGTAAAAAATCATTCAGTTTTTTTCTGCTCTCCAATCAGGAACAATCAATACCCCCACGACTGAGAAAGGAAAACAAGATTACAGTGCTACATATTTCAAGTTGATTATGGTGTGTGTATATACAGAAAGAGAGAGAGTGAGAGAGAAAAAGAGAATGTGATCACTTAAGTCCATAAATTATATTACGATTATGGTTCTAAGAAATAATGTATGCTTTAAGGAACATACTTTAATATATCATGAAAAAATGGAATCAATAGCTGACTTTTTATTTATTTTACATGGTTCAGTTTTTCCCAACTTTATATATTGAGAATTTTTTGTACCTACAAAAATGTTGAAAGAATGGTACATTAAATGCTTGTATACCTTTCACATAGATTCACAAATTGTTAACAATTTGCCAGATTTTGCAGCATATCATTTATCTTTCTACTTTCCTTAGTAAAAAATCTGAGAGTAAGTTGCAGACTTCATTAATTTCTCCATTAAATTTAGAATACATTTCTCCATTACCACAATACCATGATCACTCTCCCATATTTAAGACTGATAAATATATACATAAAAACTGATATATATATATATATACACACACATACACACACATACACACATATACATCTATATATGTATATATTTTTTTTTTTTCCTTTTTCAAATGTCTTTCATGACACTGACAATATTAAAAAGTCTAGGTCACTTGCCTTACAAAAACTTGCATATTTAATCTTACCTGATCTTTTCAACATTAGATTCAGGATACACACACACACACACACACACACACACACACATGTGTTTTGTAAGACTGTGTTTTCCATTGCATCACATCAGAAAGCACGTAAATGTCAAATGATTTCTGTTATCAGTAATGCTGAATTTTGATCACTTGGTTAAGGTGATATCCACAGTTCTCTCCATTTTGAAGATATGATTTTACTCTTATAATTAGTATGTCATCTGCAGGGGGTGATATTGTTAAGTCATTTCATCTAGCTTTTAAGATTTATTTGCATAGAACTACTCAAATTAATATATTTATTCTACATATAAATTTTAATTGTCAAAATTTTTTAACATCATATGGAATTTTCTCCATAACATTCCCTTAAATTCTCCCAATAAATTCTGATGTGTAGCTTTCTCGTTTTATATATTTCATATATATATATATATAGAGAGAGAGAGAGATAGATAGATAAGAGATAGATATCTAAATATATACATATTTAGAAATTCTTCTATTTCATTTGTATTTTGTGTTTGTTTCAGTTG
Organism: Mellivora capensis; assembly: GCA_004024625.1. Classification (NCBI taxonomy): domain Eukaryota; kingdom Metazoa; phylum Chordata; class Mammalia; order Carnivora; family Mustelidae; genus Mellivora; species Mellivora capensis. Next base: position 20,368 of record PISX010014449.1, read on the forward strand.
CTTCATAAAGAGATCATAAATTTCAGATAGGAAGATTTTGTTGTTGTTATTATTAATATATAGTTCTTGGCCTCATAATCAGAGAATTTTTTTATTGTTTGAAATTTGTGGAATTAATTAGGTTTTTCTTTGATGACTCAATTTTTGGGGGTGACCCACGTACAATTGAATGAAGCACAGGAAATGAAAGTATACAGAATAAGATGGAGCAAATGGGCAAGAAAGTATATGCACATATGAGACACTTACCATTTCCCTTCCATGAAGAATGCTTATAGAGATGAGAATATAAGGGTATAAGAATTGATTACCTCCTCATTATGAAATTTTATGGGGTTTTGAAACAAGGTCTCCATATGGTATCTTGGCATGATTCATCTATAGCATATTAAAGGCACACACAGTTCATGGACAAAGTTTTGTCCTAGCTTCGTATGTGCCTGTTTTTACAATAGAGGGAGTAGCAGCCAAAAACAAAGACTGTTTAGTGCTTACATTATGTCAGATTTATTCAGATGGCATATTTTTGTCATAAGAACTGAGTAATATTTTAAAGCAATACCTAAATATTGAATTGATGAGACTAAATATTTCTGTAGTCTCAAACACATTGGCTTAAAAATATTTAAATTGTTTTTACAGTGGAAAAGAAAACAAATGAATATTTCAGATACCGGAAGAATAGTGAGGAGGTAACAGCAAACATTAATCAAAATGATATATTTTTTTAAGATCTTATTTATTTGTTTGACAGAGAGAGACACAGTGAGAGAGGGAACACAACCAGCAGGAGTGGAAGAGGAAGAAGCAGGCTCTCCACGGAGCAAGGAGCCTGGTGTGGGGCTGGATCCCAGGACCCTGGGATCATGACCAGAGCCTAAGTCAGTCGCTTAATGACTGAGCCACCCAGGCTCTCCAAAATAATGTATTCTTAGTAACCAAGTATTTCAATAAATTATTTCTGAAATGGTTAGCTTCAGCATTATCAAATAATCTGGCTTCTCAAATCTGGATTTATAATGGTTTTAAAAATCACAATTTTTAATTAAGTCACGGACATTAAAAATGAGCAAAATTAGACTGTTTAACATCATGTGGCCATTGAAGCTAATTATTTAAGAATAGTATACTTTGCCAAGTGATACTAATGATTTATGCCGTATGGCTGCTGAGGAAAGCTTTAATATATCTGAGTAGCCAATTTTTATGAAGATCACATGCTCTATTGTTAAAAAAATTTTATGGAATTTGTAAATCCATTTTAATAGTAAATATTTAATGTTTATAATGTTGTCTTAAAAGGCAACATAGGCTATTAATGCTAAAAAAGTAAGTGACATTGTGCCATCCATAATGCAAAAAAAAATAAGAGCATGGCAAACTTAAATTAAGTTTAATATTTATAGGGACACCTGGGTGGCTCAGTTGGTTAAGCAGCTGCCTTCGGCTCAGGTCATGATCCCAGCGTCCTGGGATCGAGTCCCACATCAGGCTCCTTGCTCGACAGGGAGCCTGCTTCTCCCTCTGCCTCTGCCTGCTACTCTGTCTGCCTGTGCTCTCTCTCTCTCTCCCTCTCTCTGACAAATAAATAAATTAAAAAAAGAGTATTTAAAAAAAGTTTAATATTCATAAATTAAATGGAATAAATATTAATTTAATGTGATTAAAAAAACAAATTAATACAGCTTATTCAGGATCCTTACCAATATTTAACAAACCACAGAGAGTTTTCAAAGAGTCAAATATTTATAACGTCTAAAAACTGTTAAGAGATAATGATTGATGGGGAGCCTGGGTGGCTCAGTGGGTTAAGCCTTTGCCTTTGGCTCAGGTCATGATGCTGGGTCCTGGGATTGAGCCCTGCATTGGGGTCTCTGTTTGGCAGGGGACATGCTTCCCTTCCTCTCTCTGCCTGCCTCTCTGCCTACTTGTGGTCTCTATCTGTCAAATAAATAAATAAAATCTTTAAAAAAAGAGAGAGAGAGATAATGATTGAATTTAAGATATGTCTCTAATGATAGGAAAAATTAAAATAAATATCTCATTTTATCCTTAGATAAAAGACACTGATACAGTAATAAAACAAGAATCTTCAAATTCACCATTACTGGTAACAGTATTCTGGTCAAGGAAAGATAATTGAAACCTAAGCATACAAATTATTCAGGAAAGGAAGTACAATACAGAAGACCAGATCCTTCTTTGAGCTGGGCAAATTAACCCCTCATTTAGCATTTCCCAGATGATATACAAGGCTCCTTAAGTCTGAAATCAATGTTAGTACATGACAATATGCTTCACAGTACTGCCATTTAGGGAATACCCTTCATGGGACTTTGGTCAGACTTACCCAATGCAGTTCATCTTTGTCAGGGATTCTTGACCTTTCTGGAGAAATCACCTATTTATCTTTTTCCCAAAGTCATGAGATCACAAGAGTAACAATGAAAGTCATAATCTTCTGAGTTTGATGAAAATGAAAGAACCAGGTTGTGGACCCATTATCTCCATGTTCTACCAATGCATTGCAGAGAGGATTTTAGATAGAGTTGGAAGTATATGTAACAATGCTGAACTTTATAAGAGTATTAAAGATTGATTGGGAAATCAGCTTATGTTGGGGAGTTTCATATGAGAAATACAAAATATTATTCACTCTCTTCAGTTGTAGAGAGCAAAAAGAAGACTTAATATCCAAATTCTTACAACAATACTTATGTAACTTTTAAAAACATATACATAAAACAAGAGAAAATATAGGGAATGGGCTTTGGATTCTGCCAATATGGTTCAAATCTCAGCTTGGTCTCTAGCTAGAAAATATTGTATTAACTCTATTTGTGTTCTACTTACAAATTGAGATAATAATTACAAAGTTGTCAAAATTAAAATATGTTACAAATGTAAAGAACTTAACATATTTCTTAGCATGCATTATGTCCTCAGCATATAGTAGTTTTGATTAAAACTGTAGTTGAGTGAACACATTCACCCCTTCAAATCACAACTTTCATTCATTCATTTAATTAAAGAGTCCTCCCAGTGTTCCACACTCTGTGAGGCCCTGGGAATAGTGGATAGCACAGGTTACCTCTGCTCTATGTAACATAGTGTTAACAAGTGAGAGACATTTTAAAAATATTAACACAAAATTATATTTTCACAACCACAAAAAGTCCTGTAAGAAAGAGATTAAAAGATGCTCCAAGAGGGAATAATAGGTCAAACTGGACAAATGCTCCAGGACCTCCAGGACCAAATTCATTCGATTTGAACTTACTCATAATTAAGTTTTTCCCATTCAAGTCCCTGAGTAGTGGTAAAGTGGCATTTGTGAATCCTTTCTAGGTTTGCTTTGTGCTCTGGTACTATATATTGCATACAGGGGCAAATTTTATATAATATACTGTGATGGTGGGGGGAATGATATTACTGTGAAAGTTGGCTGGTGTAGAGTTGTTTATAATCACTGAATTGGAAGATTTGCTTTATGAAAATATTTTGACTTTTTTTCCTGTCCTTGTTACCATGGTGTTGTTCATAGTCTTATTGTTAGCAAAGGGTTCATATGGCTAATTTCCTTGGGAAAGGCTTTAGAGAAAAAAAAATTAATTTGATCTGTACAATAAAATGATAGAATATTTTGCCACTAGAGTAACCTAGTGGGGAGGAGTGAGGGACTGAAATTTGGAGATATGGACAATTAAGGAGCTATGTGATTCTTTGGAGGTAAGAAAAGAGAAATTTCCTAGGGTGTCCTGTGCTGAAGTGACCAGTTAAATTTGAAAAACAGTGATAACTACATTTTAGCCCAAAGTTGTTTCTGATTATGTGTAGTACTCACCTTATATATTACCAAACCTTCAATAGAGACAATTGTAAGAGTACTGTGTAGTTCTTTTTGGGGTAATGAAAAGGAAATGGTGCCCTATATTCAGTTTAAAGTAGAGTAGAAATAAGACAGCAGCCATAGAGGATGAAATAGTAAGGGAAGATCAGACATGCAAATGAAGCAGGGTTGTGCTGAGAGAGGAGAGTAGAATCCTACCTTCAGAACCACAAAGACATTAGTAAGGGAGGAAATGAAAATGGATTCTTAAATAAGTTATTAAGGTATTGGAAGTAAAGATAGCCATGAAAGATTGGAACACATGGGGATATTTGAGTTATAAGTGAATTTAAAAGCATTCATATATTCTGCATATAATTTATTAATAATGAAATATTTATGGAAAATATCAAAGGCATTTGAGATTTTTGTGTTTAACACCAAAACAAATTTCACTGTCCAGTGGACAAGTATATTAACACACACACACACACACACTGGCACATGCACTAAGAGCATACACACACAAATATACACAGAAGAATAAGACAAATTTACTCAAAAACTTTTGTAAACATTTAGGGAAGTGTATGAAAATTTCTGCTTGACTTTCCTCACACCATTTGATAAAAAACTTAGGGACAATGTGGATTTTGTAATAACCACATTTTCTATTCTCTGTGGTATCTGGGCCCTCCAGACCACAGAAGTTTGGTTCAATTCCTCATACAGCATATGACTCTCCAGGGAGCATGCTGTTCATATGCAAAGTAAACAATGGCCCATTCCTTCCTATTCTGCCTTTATTGGACTTTCACACTCAGGGCTTCTATTCCCTGCCCTAATCACCCCAAAGCTAGTATCAGACAGCTAGAGGCAATCCTTAAAATCTAGAGCCTGCTGAAATTGTTCAAATTTGCTAATCCTAAACCTGATTGGATTGTTTACTCTGCCATACCCATTCCTTCCCAGGAAAACCATGATAAAGACTTTCTCAAAATTCCTTACTCTCTCTCAGTCTGTGACTAATATTGGTATTCTTTTATATAGCCCTGCATGGAATGGCCTGGCCTCCTCCTCTTCAGAAATGTGAGTTATCAATGACAAGCATTTCCTGATCTGTTGGCTTCACCATACCTGACTAATAATAAGTCCTATATCCTAAGACAGACCTATCTTATATAGATTAGTCAAGAAAAGTCAATTTCATTCCATTGTTTCACTCTCATGGACCCAGGAGCTGATCTTTCTTACTCTTTGAAGCAATGCCAACGAGTATATGTAAATGAAGGTGTGCAGTGATTAAATATCAGTTAAAAGGAAGATAATTGGGAAAATGTGAAAAGAAGGCCAATCTTCTTTGTATCAAATGGCAATTTAGCATCATTTAAAGAACTAGTGGCCATTTTTCCCAATAAATGCCCCGGGAGAAAGAATAAAAAATGTGCAAGTGCTGGTCTATATAAATTTAGAGGTTAAATTTTAAAGCTTTATTTTTTCTTCTATTAATTAGTATAGATTGGAGCAGTGCTATGAGGAAATGCTAAAGCATAAATCCAATTGGTTCTGGATGTTAAGGATAGCAAGATATTCAGCAAATGGAAACAAAACTAATTAAAATTAAAACCATTCCTTGAACAAAGGCACTAAGAGATGAAGAAGCACAGCCATTACCAATGGAAATTAAAAAAGATTTTAGTTATAAATAATTTTTTGCTTGACCAAGTATAACTATTGCAAGAAGAATTTATAATATTTGTCATTTTTAAAAAATTGGTATGTTGGTCAACAGACTATCAATCAACTATAATAAAAGGAGATTTTATACACTAACATGACATAAAAAAAAAAGTTTCAAGATCGGGGCACCAGTTAGGTGAAAAACAACAACAACAACAAAAAACAACAACAAAACAAAATTTGTTCTGTTTGTCCACTTAAGCTGCCTAAAACATAGCCAGTTCATGATTGGTTCATTAAGTGACCATATACTCAGAATGCCTAAATTGTAGCAGATTTACCGAGATGTGGTATTTTTCAAACTGAAGAAGCTGTCGTTCCGTTAATACTATTGCACAAATGAAGCAATTTCTATCAGTGGTACATTTTAAATACTACAATACTGTCAGAGGTATTTCTCTCATGAAGACAACTGTCTGCTGATAAAGAGTAATGCATGTTTTTAAAATATTAGTTACCTGATTTTTTTAGAATATTTAAATAACAATTAAGAATAAATAATATCTTTTGGTTTTAGATGGTAGATACATTATTCAAAAGCTAATTCTGATCACAATAAAAATATAATTTAACATTTACTCTGTAGCACTATACTATTTGTAACTTATAAGTACTAGAGACATATATTTTCAACTCAAAAATCTATAGAAATGATATTAACTATGGATATTACATTTAGAAATTTGGCCTGAAGCTCCTAGAGTTTGAATTACACTCCCACTAGTTAGTAACTGGTTTTAGGAAAGTTTTTTAACCCATCTGTATCTCATCTCTTCTAAGTAAGGATTATGGAAGTACTTATCTCCTAGAGTTCTCTTCAGGTTTAAATGGAAACAAAACGTGAAACACCTAATAGCTAAAGCTGTTTACACGTCTCTCTTATGCGCTGGTCCATGCCACTTTAGTGTACATGAGTTCAACTTCCAATGCTACACCTCTGTTTTTCTCTGTGGCTCTTAATGGCTAGGTCTGTCTTACTTCCTGTGAGGCATGCTGGATATGCTAGTAATCAATACCCTCCAAGAGCAGCCTTCCACAAATTACTCACAGAACGAGTGTGTAAATATCCTCTTATTTTCATTTGTGTTGACTCAAGTATTAGGAAGTCAGTGGGAAAAAACCTCTTGATGTTTATAGTAGAAACCGGTTTACAAAAAAAATCCAAGCCCCCCTTCCTTTCCCTGGGTCATTTTCCCACACATCTAAATTCATGTGGATTCTCATCTCAGTGTCAGCATCTGGATGGCTTCATCCTTTTTTTTTTTTAAAGATTTTATTTATTTATTTGACAGACAGAGTCACAAGTAGGGAGAGAGGCAGGCAGAAAGAGAGAGAGAGAGGAGGAAGCAGGCTCCCTGCTGAGCAGAGAAGCTGACGCAGGGCTCGATCCCAGGACCCTGGGATCATGACCTGAGCCGAAGGCAGAGGCTTTAACCCACTGAGTCACTCAGGTGCCCCAAGAATGACCTCATTCTTATATAGTCATTACCTGAAGTGGTCCTAGAAAACAGATCTTCAGGATAAGATTTTGAAATGGAAATAAGAAAGCAATTGCTGTTGTTAAGGGAGTTAATAATATTTAGTGTGCTATAGCATTGAAATTATTAAGATTTTCCAAGGTAGAGAACTTGGGATAGGATACAAGTGAAAAGGATATATTAGTTTATGCAATAGCTCTAGTTTTGAGATACATAATAGAGTTATTTGTTTAGTATAATCCAAGCAGTGAAGACAGGGAATGACAGACTCAAGTTAGTCACCTACCAATTCAAGTCATGAGGTGAAAGCCAGAAAGCACCTATGGAAAGACTGTAGACTTCCACATCTGGACACAAACTGGTCTGAAACTTACACCCGAGACTTTAGAGTAGCTTGGTTACAAAGGAGGATGAAATAGACTAGGACTTTTGTGTGAGATCCAAATTAGTATGTACAACTGCCTATTGGATGTCTGATGTCCTATCAGCATGGGTCATATCTTAAATTAACTCACTAGCTGACTGTGTTTCCTTGGGGGATGCATACATTCCATTCATTAAAGGACTAAAGAATGGCCTGTTGGTGGATAGGGAAGGAAAAATAATTAAGAGAGCAGCATCGGTTCACTGTTGATCAGGACTGACTATAAGTAGGAGAGATTTTAAGGGAGATAAGCTCGCTATTGTAATGAGTGATGATAGGACTATACAGTAGCAGAGGGCCCCTGGCAACACCAGTGAGGCTCCTCATGAAGGGCACTCCTTACTGTAAGTGTGAACAAAAAGCACTGAGTCACAAAGATCTATGACAGTGGCTTATAGACCATAGTATTCTAAAGGCAATGAAAATTGCCAGAAATGGTGGTTTTACTTGACTTCTATAACTAGAAAGGGTCAAGATCTGCTGAACAAAAGGTTGAGCTCAGTGACTACATTGTAAAATCATGATCTTTGATCCAGCTTACAGATCTGAGCCATTTCCTTAAAATGTGAGAACATAATAATATAGAGGACAAGAGCCTTCAATGAAAGATACTTTACTGCCCATAACTCCAGTCCTTCCCCATGAGCCTATGGACATTTCCCCTACCCCCAATAAACCTCTTCTGTAGGACTAGAAAAATAATGAGATCTTTTGAGGAATAATGGATATGGTATCACCCTATGCTACTCTGGTTCTTCTGCTAATTAATTAATTTCAGACAGAGTAGACTTTAAACAAAGGGAAGTTATCAGAAATAAAGAAGGGCATTATGTAATGATAAAAGGGTCAATTTTCCAAGAAGACCTAACAGTTCTTAACATGTATGTGCATAACAGCAGAACATCAAACTATGAGACACTAAAATAGTAATTCAAGGAAAAATAGGTGAGTCCATAATCATATTTGGAGACATCCATACTTTTCTCTTAGAGATGGACAGATCTAGCAGGGAGAAAATTAGTAAGAACATAGTTGAACTCAACAACACGATCAGTTGACATCTATATATTCCTTTGTCTAACAACCACAGAACATTCTTCTCAAGCACACATGAAATAATAGCCAGACTATACCCATTCTGGGCCATAAAACATGCCTTTTTTTGGAAATTTTTAAAAATAGAAATCATGCAATGTCTGCTTTCAGACCACAATGAAATTGAACTTAAAAATCAGTAACAGAAAGATAATTGGAAAATCTTGAAATATGTGGAGATTAACAACATACTTTTATATGACACATAAGTTGAAAAATAAATTTTAAGCAAAATTCAAAAACATTTTAGATTAAATGAATATGAAAACACAACTTATCAAAATTTGTGAGATACAGAAAAAGCAGCAACATCTTGAAAAATCAATAACATGGTATAATGAATTTAATTTTGTGGTAGTCAGAATATTGCCCCACTCTCAAAGATGTCCACACCCTAATCTCTGAAACCTATAAATATGTATGTTGCCTTACTTGAAAAAAGGAACTTTATAGATGATATTTAATTAATAATTTGGAAGAGGTGATTATCCTGAATTATCTAAGTGGGCCCAATGTAACCACAATCATCCTTCTTTGAGGGAGACAGGAGGGTTAGAGCTGGAGAAGATGTGACACCTAAAGCAAAGGTTAGTGATGCTTTCTGAAGATGGAGGAAGGGAGAATGAGCCAAGGATTGAGTCAGCTTCTAGAATCTGGAAAAAGTGAGGGAATAGACCGCTCTGCAGTGCTCCTAAAAGAACATAGCCCTGCAATTCTTGGCAGAAATATTTAAATCTGCAAAGGGTAGTCTTGCAGATAGAACACTGATAACCCCTACAAACTCAGTATTTATAGTTTAAATTTCCCCTTGTCACTGTTGTTTCTTTATGTGTTCTTGTAAGTCTCCTGAGGGGCTTCTCAGCAGCTAAAGGGTTATCAATGCCAACAGATATGATGACATCTTGGCACTGCTTACTTCACTCCTGCAGCAAAACACTTTAGTTTTAAAAACAATTTCACTTTTATCATAAATCAGTGGGTTTGAAATTATATCATACCAATTCACAAGACAGGGCATCCACCCACATATTCCTGGGTCCTTTTTGGGGTTCCCAAGTTTTCACAATTAGCTCCCTGAATTTGCTCTAACACATCAACTTTGTTTGAACACTCAACTGCCTTAGAAATTCAGATACTGTGAGAATCATATCCTGGAGTTGATGTTCAGCTCTTCCTTCCTTCTCTTTATACGAGATAAGGTCTTTTTGTAAATTGCTCAAGCTTCAGAGCCACTCTCTAGCTCTACTAATTGGTTTTCAATTATGTGATAATTGCCCAAAGTTCTTCATTATCTTGCTGCAACTTAGTACAACCATCCAATTTCATTGTCCTCTTATTTATCATTTCCCCTATATTTCACATCTCTGAATTGGCAGATGGGTTAGTACTTTCCTTCTACTATTATGCCATACTACTTTACATCCAATTAAACCTTTAACAACTGGCTGCAGCTTTGTACCTGGAGCTTCATATACGCACAATCTACTCCCAAGGCTGAGTTCCTTAGTACTGACAGAACACTTGGTGATCTAGTCCTCAAACTGCTTTTTATATCTGCTTCCTCTGACTACCCCAGTTTTGCATCCCCAGGAATCAGATGCTGAGATGTAATTTGGAGTACAATCAGTTATTGGAAGAGTGATACTTGCGGAAGGAAAGGGGATAACTGGGATCAGGTAGGGGAGCAATGATGCTGCAGAACAGATCTGACAAAAGTTCCTGTCAGTTAATGCTGAGCTCTGGAGAAATGATTGTTTGTTAAAGGAGTCCCCCTGTGGGTTTTGTTTAGTCTTGGCTAGTAGGTCATTTACAGCAAGTGGCGTGGCCTCCTCAGTTCCTAACATCTTTCTGAGTCATAGAATCCATGAATAACATGGCACTGGCTTGAAAATTGATGTAGAACATGAGGAAGCAAAGATGCACCAGCCTCAATCCTCACAACTGGGTAGCAGTCCTTTTTTTGAAGGTGCCTCTGAACCGCACATCCCAGATCTGCCACAGATAGCTTAATGCTTCTGAGATTCTCTTGCTAATTTAGTTTGAATTGGTAGACTTTGTTTCGCAAATGTACCTTTTACCCTAGATTTCTGCCAAAGATAGCGTATTTCAAAGCACATAAAATACGTATCAATATTTTACCCCATGAATGCACTCATGGACACTACTTTATGTAAAGTATATTATTTGTTATTTACTAATCTCCAAATCATGTATCCTAGACTGAGGAGTTACAGGAAAAAAATAAAAGAGAGAGAGAGAGAAAAGCTGTAATCATGTGTTTCTTTCAGGGCTGCTCTATTGAGCTGTTTAGTGGCTCTCCAAAGAATCTGGGAATGTTCAAATACTATTGCAGAATTTTTTCTGCTTTGTCAAACAGAAAATGCCATAGACTATTTTTAATTCTTTTTGTTTTGTTTACCAAATACTTGTATTTTTCTTAGTCAAACTTCCTTTAGGTTTTTGTTAATTTTTATTGTGTGAAAAATAAGCAGCAATCCTTTAGACATTTACTGCAGCAGTTTTTATGACTACACTACAACCTCAAATCTTTAATTTGTTTTGCTTTTAAGCATTTGATGAATGATTCTAAAAGGGTGATTTTTCTTCCTATGTATAAACTGTGTAAATTATTTCATGCTGTTGAATGTGGTGGCACACAGGATAGATATCAGCTGTTTCAGGTTTTTCTTTTCTGGGAAAGTGTTTTTATGGTGCTGTCAAATAACTATCACAGACACATTTCCATGTCACCACCAGGGTCTAATCATTTGTTAGATTTTAAGAAATTCAAAGACCTTTATTTTAAGCCACCTGGAAAAAATGAGCTAAATAAATTAGGAAAAAGATTTCTTTTTATTTAAAATTTGGGATTTACAATGTTCCCATATTTTTCCCCAATAGGAATTTTTTTTCCAATTTAAAATTATGATATAAAATATATGTTTCCATGGCTCTCTTTGCTCTTCTCTCTCCAAAAATAACTAATATAAATTCATAAATATTATTCACCCTATCAGAGACTTACTGGAGGAAATAATAAGTTTCAATTAGATTTTTGAACTTAGAGGGTATAGTGATAGTAAAATAGAAAAAGTAAGATAAAGTATAATGGGAGAATGCCAGAAATGTTCAAGGAAAGTTGCAGTGATTAACTAATATTTAATCTGAGCTCTGTGAAATCCAAGGCCTTCAGTGCATGTGAGTACAGTTGGGAAAAAAAAAAAATGGAAGGATCTAGCAACATGGCTTGCTTAGGGAACTACACGTAAGGCACGGTTGCTGAGATGTAGCAAGTAAAAGGCTCATGATAGAAGACAAATCTGAGCAGGCAGATAATGGCAAACTTCCCAGGGTCTGTTGTGTGTGGTAAAGAGTTTGGATTTTATAAGTGGAAAAGGACAGTAAATAATAGCAAAACCTACTATATTTCACTACCTAGAATGTGTATGCCAACCACTTAATAAGTGTCATTTCATTTAATTTTCATGAAAATCATGCAAGGTAAATATCTCCATTTGGAGATTTTGTTTTTTGTTTTTGAGAGGACTCCTAGAAAAACAAACAAACAAATTTGATGACTACTAAGTGTCAGAGAAAACAATGTAATCCATTTCTTCTGTTTGCAATGTCTGCTTACTTCCATCTTCCCACTTTTGAGCTAATGTGATGGTACAAGTACCAATAAAATATACATCTGTGTTATAGAAATAGTCCCGGTAGTATGGAAGGGGAAAAGACTGTGATGTTCTAAGCAAGAGATACTGAGTAGGTGAGTCATGACTGGTCAGTGTAAGGCAAAGATAAGACTCTTAGATATTTTAGAATATATAGTCTATGGGGATTATTTATATACATACATATATGTATATATATAATATCCATATTATATACTTACACACATATAGATTATATACATATGCATACAGATACATTGTATATATATTATATATATAATATATTCTATACTCTAATGGAACTATTTGCAAATTTCAATAGAAACATGTAAAAAATACAAATAAGACACTAATACTGAGACACTAAGACACTTACTGAGAAAGTGAAAGAGGCTTTTCAGTCTGTTTGAGTGGAAACAGAGTTATACATAGGTATTTGTCAAGTGGGTGAGTAGAGAGAAAACATTCTATACCTGAAGCATAGTCAACTTCTCAATAATAGAGAATTCTGATACAGTAAGACTCTATGTTAGTCTAATTGTCTTTTTAAGGCACTCTTTGATCGGGGAGCCTGAGTGGCTCAGGTGGCTAAGTGTCTGCCTCTGGCTCAGGTCATAATTTTGGGGTCTTGGGATGGAGTCCTGTATCAGGATCCCTGCTCAGTGGGGAGCCTGCTTCTCCCTCTGTCTCTCTCTCTCTGTCCCTTATGAATAAATAAATAAAATCTTTAAAAAAAAGATACTCTTTGATCTGAAATATATATATTTCTGATTTGTTTTACTGAATTTGTAATATTTGTGGGGGTCTGGGTACATAATATCTGTATCTGGATTAAAAGCAAACTTTGTGAACATTTGAGAGACTAATTTTTTAACATGTTTGCTGCTGTAGCTATTGAAGACCTGTTATAATATATAATATAAGTTCAACTTGTCATTCTCCAAGAGAAACTAAAGAAAAGTCCAACTTTTCTAAAAGTATTTCCCATGGATATGACCAATATTATTCTTAGGGTTGAAGTGTTTCTTAAAAGAAAACACATCAAAGAGAATTTTAAAGACCTGAAAGAGAGAAGCAATGCTTTGTGTGAGACCATTAGGAGAGTGTTGTGTGTAGTGGAAAAAAAAATAATAATAAAATAAAATAAATAAAATATCATTAAATATATTTTTTCTCTCATTAGAATATAGGAAACAGCATCTTCTTAAAGAAGACAATAATTAGAGGTAAAATTTAATGTGTAAATATGAAGCAGGATATAATGGATTTCCTTTTTTAATAATGAATTTTTTAAAAAGAAAAATGACTTCTGCATGAAAAAAGTAGATTTATGAGTGAAATATACCTAGATCATGCATTAACTGAATTAGTTAATATGACTATTTTATTTATATAACTTGAATATAGTTAAATGACAATATTAAAACCAAATAACACAAATCTTAACAATAAAGACAGTTGTTTCTGTTCATAAGTGCATAATTGCAATGCCAGAACACTGGTGAACAAAATAGTCATATACCATTAACCATGTCTGGATTCCACAAAATCAGAGCTTGAGGCAAAAGCTCACCTGAGGGGAATTTATTTGGAAGTCAATGGCAGGCAGCAGGCATGAATAAATAGGAAGAGTGAAATAGGAAAGGAGGAGAAGGCAATTAGGGAAAACCAATAAAGGATTATTATAAAGTTGACTATCACTGTGGGTAATGGTGTACAATCCTACTGGGAACGTCTGAGTACCCTTACAAAATGCATTTCAGAATTGTCTGCCTGCCAATGAAAGGGAGAATCATTTATCTATTGGCTGTTGGCTGTTAACTCTTAACGATTGCCTGGGGGGGTGAGGGGGGGTGAGGGGGAAAGGTGAGGGTTGGGGGGGGTGTTCTTAATCCCTCTTAGTACCAGTTTAAAAATACATGAATGTCAAGTGAGCTCCAGCAGGTATCCACATGTTTGGAATCATAAAATCTTCAGATTGCAGGAAAGAGATGCATGGCACATATTTGAAGTGAGGCAATGTAAGCTCCTTATGGGGCAAAGGTCACACTGTTTTCTAAAATTGAGGCTGAGATCAGATGAGGCCTCAATCAGATGAGGCCAAGCAGAGGTGAAGCAATGCAGAAGTGTCCAGGATAGCCTCCCCATTTCAGGTGCGGAGGTCTGATCATGCCCTTGCATGAACTATCATCCCCTTCCCCAGTTTAATTAAATCCATCACCAAGTCTTCAATGTGGGGATATCAGTAAACTCTGTAGAAGACAATGCAGGAGAATTAATAGAACAAATTATATTTATTTTGTAATGGATTTACTCTGATACATATTATCTAAATTCTTGTTTTAGCTGAATTTTTAAAAATTTTTATTGTGTTTTTTTGTCAGTTATACATAATTTTTGAATTCCATTATAATTCCTTTGTGTTCCAAATATTATATAGATATATTTCTTTTCCCAAGTATCACGTATTTTTAATTTCTAATGTTTTGATTGATTCTTTATTTTAATGTACTATGTATATATGTATTGTGGTAAGTATGATTTCTGGCCTTTGATCTTTGTTGAGTCTTTACTACCTTTATAATAGGGAATTTGTTTACAAAGAAATTTAACAGCCATATACAAACTTAGGTTTGGTAGAATGCTAGAGTACAAAGATAAATCATAAGCTAGATGTCATGTGAAAGCTCAAGTTAGCCAGATGCTTTATTCACTTAGTAAAACTTAACCAGAGAAAAGTGAATCTGGGCAACTTGTAAAGGCATTGGTAAAAAAATTGGGAGAGAGACTCTCTAGTTGAGAAAAATACCAAAGTACCACAAGTACCAAAGAGACAAGAAGCAAAGAAGTGGTTCAGTGTTCAGAAAGTCAACTGTGTAGCAAGGCAAGAACAAACTTGGTCAGAAGCCGCATTTCTAATGGTGCATCTCAAAACTGCAGAGTCCTGTCTGAAAGAGACCTTTTAGGTTCTGAAAAAGATCATGGTTTCTATTGAGGCTTGCACATGCCTACAGTATGAATGCAAGATTGAGAGATCAAGTACTTGATGAATGCCTGCATGCTTGAAGTGAGCCAGAATTGTTCTGAATAAAGTGTTATGTTATCACCTCAAGTAGTTAACACACTTAACAAAAACTGAAATCTAACTCTGTCTCACAAAGTTGTTAAATGTTTTGCTACTTTTGAATTAATATGGCCCACATTTGTGGAGCCCTTATTTCACTTTCCATCTAGTATTTTAATTCTCTCAACAGATGTATGTGTTGGATGATATTTTTCCAGCCTCATAAATGCAAAAGAAAAAACAAGCACAAAAAACAGCTCAACTCTGTGAAGGAACTTCTCTGTGCTAAAACACCTAGAAAGTGTTAAAGGAGGATTTCAACACAAGAAATCTGACTTAGAGCTTGGGTTCACTTTCATATTGCATAGATATTTGTGGCAAAGTCAATAACAAAAAATACATTTTCTACTGCAATGTAATAAAACTTTTTTTTTTCCATATAGATAAAGACACAGATTTTTATTCTACTGCATTTCAAACACATCAGTTTTATAAGAGAAATAGCCACAATACTACGTGCTGGGCATATTAGATATAACTTTCCTTTTTTGATCGTGCTCAGTATTTTCCACATTTTAAAGATATAGGACAGGAAACCCAAAAAATAAATTTCTCAGAGTCACAATACTATTAAGTAGAAGAGAAAAAAAAAAAAAGATGTCCACATGCTTTTTCTTTTACTGCTTTGCCAATATGAGAAGAATCTGCTCGAGATGTAGCTTTTCTGTGCTTTATTTTTGTCTCCAAGCACAGGAAGTGCACTGACACCACAGATTGGATGTTGGGCAGTCATCCAGCAAGACAATGAACATGTGAGGAAGAGTTACTAAATGTCATTACCAAAGAGGAGTGAGTCTACTGCCAGCATATTTCTAAAACTTATCACCCTTCAGCCAATGGGAGTAGATAGTATATGATCCCCAAAAGCATAACAATAGGAATGGCTCTGATTGAGAATTACATTCTTTCTATCTCCTGACCTTGTGATTCATAGTGATGTTAAATTGAGCATTTATAAAATACAGAATTTTTAACCCATTTTCCACACTAAAAAGAATAAACCAAAACCCATTAAAAAAAAAAAAAAGGACTTGGTCTTTGGCTTGTCTAGTTCCAGCTAAGTGGTCTGGGTTACTCAATTAACTATGAGGAAAACCATGATGCTCTTACAGTAATTCAACACCATGGAGCAAATTATGTTCAATCAAAGGAAACAATTCATCTAGTGGAAACTTTTCTTATTGGCTTTTTGTTGCTCTGACTTAAAATTCTCTTAACAGCTTTCATCTTTGCTAGTTATGAGACGAGTCAATCCTATCTATATCCTCTTTACCTGCATGGGGCAGAACAGGCTTAAAATGGACTCAGAAAATATTTTAGGCAAAGAGCTAGAGAGTAAATATTTTTGGCTTTGAGGGCCACACAGTTGTTTTCATGACTACTCCACTCTAGTGTTGTAGCACAAGAAGGGACACAATATCTAAGTGGTTGATTATAACTGTTCCAATAAAAATTTTTTGGACACCGAAATTTGGATTTTGTATAATTTTCATGTAGCATAAAATATTCTTTTTTGATTTTTTAAAAAATTTTTAAAGGAAATGTAAAAACTATTCTTAGCTTGTGAGTTGTACAAAAGCAAGTTGTTGGCGGATTTTGGTCCACAGGTCATAGTTTGCTGACCATTGATTTAAAGAATAAAATATAGAGAACAAAGTAATAGTTGCCAGAGGGAAAGGAGGTGGGGTCTGTGTAATAATGGTGAAGACAAGTGGGAGGTACAGCCTCGAGTTATGGAATGAATATGTAATGGGTATGAAGAGTACAGCATAGGGAAAATAGTCAATGGTATTTTCATAGCATTGTATGTTTACAGAGGGTAGCTACACCTATGAACATAGGACAAAATATAGATTTGTTAAATCACTACTTTTACACCTAAAACTAATATAACATTGCTTGTCAACAATACTCCCGAAACACAATTATATATATAAAAAAAGTAAACTTGAAGAAAGGAAACAAACAAGGTCTTAATTAAAAAGGACTAGTCCTCAGTGTTGTCTATTGTTACTTTTAGTTGTCAGACTTTTTTAAAGATTTTATTTATCACTTAAGTATCATTTATGGGAATACTCTTTTACAATTTGCTTTGAGCTAATTTCTATTTTAGACATATGTTTCTAATGGTCTGTAGTAGCAACAAAGATATTTGAGGAAGAATTTGATCTTCTTCTGGCTTTTAGTTTCTTTTCCTTTTTTTTTTTAAGATTTTATTTATTTGTCAGAAAGAGAGCACAAGCAGGGGGTGAGTCAGGCAGAGGGAAAAGTAGACTCCTTGCTGATCAAGGAGCCCGACATGGGACTCCATCCCAGGAACCTGGGATCATGACCTGAGCTGAAGACCGATGCTTAACCCTGAGACATCCCTGGTTCTTAGTTTCACCATTTAAGAAAGTGTTCTAGTGACCTCTTTTAGCTAATTCTCCATGAATTTAAAGAAATTCTTCTTCCTCTGGTAATAGATGTAAAACCAGGAAGTCTTTTCTTATTCATATATATATGAAATTTGCAAATGAACTTTCACCTAATTCAGTGAACTCTGAAACACCTACAGAAGCTTAGATTCTGTTTGGAGTCTTCCATTTAATTCTTGAGTTCTGTGCCAAATGGCTCTTTGGGACTACATCTGCATTCTTTATTGATGATGAACTCAACTGTGACATGATACCTTATTTTTAATTAGAAAGATGTGTGAAGAACTGACCAGAGAAATCCAGGAGGCTTACTCCATTTCTTAAGAACTATCTGGAGATATTTGGAACCAGTCACCATTTATCTGGGCCATGTTTCTTTGATGAATGTTGTCACAGTGCCTTTTTTGGTCCACTCACTTTGAATAGCCATGCCATCATTTATGAAAGCTCAATCCAATTCTAATTTTCTGTTCTAAAATGTGTACCCAGAAGAGATATAAATGTTATATAAAAGTCTCCCTTTATTCCAAGGGGAACATTTGAAATATCTAGAAAAAGAGTTCTGCAATGTCTTTTTCTTTTTGGTACATACTCTGGAGTATTCCATTCCATATCATTAATATAACAGATAGTGAGGTCTAATTATTTTACTCATAATTGAAGAAAAATGCCAAGCAGCAATGTAGTCATTGTACATGAATATTCCAGGGTTCCCTGCCCCCAACCCCCACTGCCTGCCCACTCCCAGTTCATATGGAAACACTGCATTGCCTAGGGAAAAATCTTCCTAGGATATAGGTTATGATGGTGCATCTTTGATGAACAGTTTCCATGATGTTGCTTTGGCCCTATCCATGGATATAATTACTGGTGTAAATTAGATCTGTGGAATTTCTCTTTTACTTTAATAATATAAATGCTGCCTCTGAAATATCTATCTGGCCTTAGAGAACATTGGGAAATATTTTATTGATGAACATCTTGATATCTATTTTACCCTACTTAATGTTACTTATGGAATAGTTTAAGTCTCAATAATCATGATCAGATATGTGGTGTTTCTCTTTTCTTCTGTGTCAAAAAGCCATGACTTATATTTACCATGGATTAGTTCCCCCTTTTTATAGCTTTAGAATCTAGACAATCATATCATGTTGTTTCTGGTGCCATGACTTAATTATACTTCATTTTATTATATTTAATTTTATCCCCTTTATTATACTCCTTTATTATACTTCATTTTAAACCCTTCCCCCAAAATACAAATGACCTGTCCTTCATGCTGTGGAAGAAACAAGCCCTTGGATAGATTCTTCCTCTTCCTTCTCATCTAAAAAACATTTTGAAATCTCATTTCTGTATTTCATGGAACAACCCCAAGTTCCTGTATATTATGTTAGAATGGGGTTAAATCCTTGCTTATCATCTCTGCCCTGATAAACTTGCTTATCATCTCAGCCCTCATAAAGTTTCTAGTCAGCATGAGTACCAAGTCCTTTATTTTTTAATTTTTTAAAAAATATTTTATTTATTTTTTTGACAGAGAGATCACAAGTAGGCAGAGAGGCAGGCAGAGAGAGAGGGAACCAAGCTCCCCACTAAGTGGAAAGGCTGAGGTGGGGCTTTATCCCAGGACCTGATATCATGACCTAAGCTGAAGGTAGAGGTTTAACCCATTGAGCCATCCAGGCGCCCTGTACCAAGTCCTTTAGAACATTTCATTTAAAGAATTTTGTTCACTTGGTTTAAATATGTTTTACTTTGATTAGTGAAGCTGTTATTTCTCTTCAATTTATTTCTCTTTTTCTCTGAGAGTATACATTTTTGAGCCAAATACACTGTAAGTTTGGCAAGCAAAAATAGACTTTTTTGTCACAATTCAGAACATCTCCCAAAAAGTAGATGCCTAAGGTTATTGTAGCATCTTAAAAAAAAAAAAATACTTCTTGGTATTATTTTTAGTTAATTTGCCAATTACAGAGAATCCATCATTTCAGTTGTCATGAAAACTATAATTTTTTTTTCCTAATTCTTACACTAAAAACGTATGCCAAAGAAGGAGAAGAAAGAGGAGCAAGAGAAGAAAGAAGAAGTGATTTAAGATCGGGTAACTGGATTACTTATCAAATGCATCCAAATCACTACATAATTTTTCCTACTTTATATTTCCATTGATTTCTTATAATAGCCTAAAGAAATTTCTCCATGCTGCCCTGATTTTTAAAATTCCTTGTGAAAGTTATCAAGAAATTACTATGTGTTTAAATTCATTAAGCATATGAAATATATGAACATAGCAAATATCTTAGAATATAAATTAAGGATGAACACTTAAAGTTACATTTTACTTAAAAGTTTTAAATATTGAACACCTTTTCTTTAAAATATTGCTTTAGATGTACAGTTTAGTAGGTTAAAAATATGACCTCATCTAACAATTATAGCAGAGCATTATTGTGAATGTTTAATCCCATATTTTCTTTAATTTACCTGAACAAGTAAATATGTCCTAGGTTCCATCAGAAATGAGTATTTATAACAAGTCAAATCTCATAAACATGCCATATCACTTATAAAATGAAATTCTTATTTCAAAGTCTGGATAAAAATTAATAAATAAAAATTTATCATTCACAGAATAGTTTAAAATGCTTTGTCTTTTCTCAAGAACTTTTTCAACTGATTCCTTTTCCCTAGTTTTTTTTTTTTTCCTTTTCCACTGCATTGACTTGGCATCTTACAAAGAAGCTCTAATATATATAAAATTACAAATACTTCTTTATTCCTTTTTATATAAAAATCAAGGGCTGCCAAATTAAGAGTCAGAATCTAAAGAATAAACATTTTCATTTATTTTTATTTGTAAAGATAAATCTTCATGATTTGCTAAATTAGCTTTCTTCATTGGAAACATTTTTGCAGAAAAATGTTCTTTGAGTTTGGTGTCTTTTTAGGAAAGTGAAAGAAGTAAAGAAGGGACTTACTCGCGATTATTTTTCAAAAATTCTTCACTTTACCATTTTTTAGACCCCCAGCTGGTACTACATTCTTCTTTGTGGATTTTGTAACAATTATTTAGTTGGTTGATCCACATACCATTACCTCTCTATTTGGGCCATAACATGACAATGGTACCTCACTGCTGAAGGAAGACCCAGTGTTAACCTAGGCATGACCTTGTCATTTTGAGACAATATGGCACATCAGTAAGATACATTACATATTATCTTACACATATAAATTACTCATAAATTGAGAACATTTTTATGATTGATTTTGAAAGTTAATTTTAGAATTTATCAGACTCAAACATAGCAAGACTTTCCATCTGAAATAAGTTGTAAGTTTAGATGTAATTATGAATAACACCTTAAAGAAATAAGTTTGTTTCTGGTAAATATTGATATTTTGAAAAGGTTACTGTATTTTAATTATAACATTTGTAAACTTTAAGTAATTAAATACCTAAATTTTCTTAGCATTGGAACATATACCTTCAGTAAAACATCCGTCATGGTTACTGCATCTTACTTCTATACAATTTAAGGTCAGTCAGTTTTGATAGCTTACAGAAAAGATTGATAACCCTTAATCTTTGTTAAGCTTCTTTATTGAAGACCATCAAGATTTAATTTTTTTAAATCTCACCACTTGGTAGATAAATGGCTTACAAGTCCCTTCTTTTCTAACTTTTCTAATTAATCTGAATGTCATTTGGGAGGGCAGGGAATAGGAGGGCTTTTTTTTTTTTTTTTAAGTCTTGCAAGCTAACTCTTACAAATATGTTTTTTATCAATGTCAACTCCCAGATAATGCCATCTGTGCTAATCCTAACCCTCTCTACTGTAGTGCTTTAAGTTGTCTTTCCCGCTTTGATTTATCAGACAGCTGACCCTGGCCTAACCCTGTCAGCTTTAGTTCAGAGGAACTCTCACAAAAGATAGGCCTCTGATCTGACAAATTGATTGGCTGCAAGGAACAGTTTAACTGGAAAAGGATCTCCCTAACAAGTGATAAAGCCCTTTTATTCCCAGGTTACAGCTTTGGGTATGTGGGCAGAATTTATAAAATGTCCAACAGAAGAAGGAAACATGAGTAATCTGGAAAGCTGAATATAAAGGGAAGCAATAAAAGGCCCACAGCTTTTTGGTTAATGATAGTTCTGAGAATATCAGAAACTGTATTTTATTTAAAAGCCTTTAAGTGGAGGTTAATTGAAAATGATCATCCTAATTAGAAAACAAATATTAAAATTCTCTTAGTGTTTCAAAGCTAACTTAACTGGAGCATGATGATTAGGTACAGGGCTAATAGATTACAATCCATAGAAAATCTTTTGATCAGATTAAGGAACAGGTTGACACAATATCCTTTGTCTGGTAAAGCCATTCAGTAACTTCTGTCCATGGTACTTTGATTCTTGTCACATAATTTTGCTGCTAGAAATCACTACCCAGGAAATTTTTACCCAAAATGTTTAGACTTAAGTTTCCATTTCCATTAAGTTTCAAGAAATAGACTTTAACAAAATTGTTTTTAGTCAGAAAAATATTTTAAAAACCAATATAAATTCCAGAAGATTTATCCTTTAAAATACTTGGTTATTTTAATTATACCATATAGTAAATTAGAGCTGTTTCTGCCTTCATTTTTTTTTGAAGATTTTTTTGTTTATTTTAGAGAGAGAGCACAAGGGTAGGGGGCAGAGGGAGAGGGAGAGTCCTAAGCAGACCCCATACCCCACAAGAGGTTTGATCTCTTAACCCTGAGATCGTGACCTAAGGGACAACTAAGAGTTGGGGACTTAACCCACTTCTTTTTCTTGACATTTCATTTTTGCTTTCCTTCACCTTCATTCTTATTATTCTCTCTTATTGCACATTTACATTTTTTTTGTACTCCTACTCCATACAGGATATGTACTAAATGAACTACATTCTATAACCTATATATTCCTTTTATTCCTGGGTACATTCATGATGACTCATTTCTTTTTTATGAAATATGCCCAAACCAGACCAAGATCAGGGATGGAGAAATCAATCATACCTTTTGGAGGAAACAGATGCAGCACTGATTTGACATTGGGAGGCAATAGATTATAGGTCATCAGTCCTCCCTTCTGTCCAGAGTGGTGATGTGGGGCCTGGAGGAAGGAAAGCCATCCTGATGTCAGACAGTCAAGAAATTATTTGTAAGGGTGAGATCAGAGTTGAGACTCTAGATGTGCATTGGCAAGTGTTACATGAAGAATGCTATGGCCATCCTAACAGCCATCCTAAGACTGGCATGGCTTTGTATATTTCTACCATAGCTAGCCTTCACTGATTTCTTTTTTTTTTTAAATTCTGACATAGGTCTCTAAGCTTCCTGACAATTACGTTAGCTATACAATAGCTTTCTACTTCATTCTATTTCTGCCAAATTTATCCAGAATATATTTGCATTATTTGTATGATGCCTGATCAGATGCTTTTGGATGAGGGAAATGAAAACTAAATTGACAGACCTGCAGTTTAAGGTTAGGTAATTGGGATGAAGTGGGAGACATTTTTCAAGAGGGAATACAAGTCCATTACTTGGAAAGAAAAAATATGATCGTTTCAATAACTATTTTAACCCAATTTTTGAGCAGTTTTCTTGTTTAGTGTAATGCTGGCTATTGGTTTAGCAAATAAGACAGAAAAAGGTATGACAAAGGTAAAGCAAACAAAAGGAAAATAATCTCAATGATATGACCCAGAATCGAGAGTTTTGGTAACACTTAGTGTTTTGAAATACTATGTATAAGAAAACAAGGGAATTAAAATACAGTGTATCTAAGAGAATATGACCCTTGAGCATATTTTGTATGCAGAAACTTAGGTTTGATTTTGTCCTTTCCTTGCTATATTAAGTGGAATTTCTTAGTCTAACTTCAGAGTTTAAGGATTGGTGAGAATAAATGTGTAGAGCATGAACTGAGATAGTAAATCAAGAGGGTTTGCATTGCTGGAGTCCTTGCCTGTTAAACAGCCCTAGTTTTTATGGATGGAAATTTCACCAGTGACCTCATCATGTTACATTATTTACAATGGGAGTAGAAGATGCCATTGTCCAACTGCCAACATTCAATTACCCAGAGATATCTGTACTATGTGTGTATCTTCCTAAAATAATAACAAACACAAAGGATGCATGGACATGTAGGAGTTGGGAAAAATCACACATACATACCTTGGAGTTGAAAAGACAAACTAGAATCCTACAAGCTGAGATGGTGGGAAATGATCAACTCTAAGAATATATACATTTTAGACACAAGTATTGTTTTTTTGTTGTTGTTGTTGTTGTTGTTTTTAAATAACAATGGCAAAAATTTAATCCTGAAAGAGTAAACCTCAATTGTGGAAATAATTAGTTTACTTAGAATAACACTTTAAGAATATTTTTTAAATGAGGAGCTGTTGGGCTCATATTTAACTAAAGCTTGTTTCTGTCTTGATACCAACCTAAATAAACTTTTAATTTTCCTCTCTTTGACCTCTCCCATTTCTAGCCAAAACACCTACTTGTACCTGCAGAACCATTCTGTTCCCAAGTTTTCATGAAATGAATATATCCACTTCTTTCTAGCAATGCTCCATCTTCTTTCCTCCAATTGCACAATTGCTCTAGGTAAAAATAATAGCAATAATAATAAAAGAAAAGGAGAGTGAGTGTTCCCTTTATGCTATTTTAATCTAACATTTAGCTGAGACCCAAAAACATTGATGTTCTCAGAGACATTATTTGATAATGAAGATTCCTTTTTGTTTTTAAGTTCAACTGGAACATTTTGCATAAAGAGATTTTAAATTTGCCATAAGAAAAAAAAAAGATAGTAAAATCGTACCAAGACTTGTCAGATAATGTTATTAAAAATGCTGCAAAATCCCATCATAAAGTACTATCCATCCCTCTTCACATTTTTTATTAGACTAAATCCCAAGTCACATTTCTATACGTAGCAAGGTATGGAGTATATCTAGATTAAGTAAGAAAGTTAAAAGATACTCACTGATAAATTTTTATTTTAGAAAAAGCTTCTGTGTATCAATCATTATGATGGTAGTTTGGGCTATAAAACTCTTAATAGTATTTTTTTAATTGAAAACATTTTGGTGTATATGTATACCAGGATACAATGTTTCTACTCCTTTAATGGAAAATTGAGTGACTAATTTTTTAAAAAAGTGACCATTAACTAATTCGAAAGCACAGAATTTAAAAGCACAGACTGAACACAGATTCTTAAGGGTAAACTCTTTTTTTTAAATGTTTTTCATTATTCTTAATGGTAAATTCTTAAACATATTTTGCATCCAACTAATTTTTTTAAGAACTAACATTTCAATACACTTTATTAAAGTTTGTATTTCATAAGCTACATATTCGTTATGTTTCTGATTTTAGTGCTCAAATGTATGATGCTGAATCATTCAGTCAAGCTAGTTTTGATCCCCATGGTTTTCAAGGCAGTTAGGTTATTTTCAGCACAGCATGAAAGAATTTTCACTTTAATTCAAGCCATTTGTTTTGTGTAACATCAATGTATACATGACAGTGTGAGCAAAAATTTTGCCAAATATGGTATGACATACAATGGAGAGAAGGAAAAGTACCAAATTATATTATGTTTTTGAGTTGAAATCACCCTACTTAAGTATGACTTTTGAAGTCATACTTCCTGAGCATTTTAAAACTTCACTTCCAAAAACTTCACACAGGCTTACTTATACTGCTACCAATCGGAGGGAGTTTATAAAGAAATGGCATTTATTCCTGCAATTCTTAATTATATTACAGGTGTACATAAGAATATATCTTGTTGTCTAACAGATTGTAAGGCTAATTTTTTATAATGGTGCTTTCACCATTTTGCTTTTCTTTATGTACGGGTCAGAGAAAACGTGTACATTTGTTTCCTCTACCTAAAATCAGTCTTGGACTATCTAATATCAACAGTTTCACATTTCACCTAAGGGGAAAACACAAATAGCTCTGCTATACAGCATTTTGCCCATGAAATGTTTCCTAACAAGCGTTGCCATGTCAAATGTAAGTGGATGGGGTTTAGAAGATTAGTCAAACTGCTTTACTATTTACCTGTGAAAATTGAGGTCTTGAGTTCACATAACTAAATGAATTCCCTTACAAACTATTTCTCTGAATTGCTAAGTCATAAGTAAATGGCCCTTTACAGAAACAAAAAAAGGATTTTATTGACATATAGCATGTAATTACTAAACTTCTAACAGCAGTGCCTTAAAATACATAAATTTATGTAAAAATGAATCCCCAATAATACTTTGTCAACCATTTTGCTTTTCTTTATGTACGGGTCAGAGAGTGTTTTGCTTTTCACTTTATTCTATTTTAAATATTGTTGTAACAATAAGGGGATATGATCATTATTTTATTTTTTACAAGTGGAAAAACTTGAAGTAGGTTTCAGATGTTTGGTCATTTTTGAAGTTATTTTTGACAGATGGTTTTCAAAGGAACAGCAACTACAGTAAGAGTAAACCAGTATCTCAATAGTCATTGAAGACTTAGGTCAGATCCTCCACAGGGAAGCACATACAAATTACAAAAATTTTTGTATATTGTCCAATATACTTTACAGACAAAACTCAAACCAATACACATGTTCTCAAAATCTTATTAAGGTAATAAAATGAAACAACAGATATTACAATATTTTTTAATTATTGTTCAAGTTCTTCTGACATATAACTGACTATTTTAGAGCTGATTAACTTACTGACATCTAGAAAAATTATCATTGCTAGTTTTGCTTGAAAGTCATGGATGGTACACTTTTATGTACACTTGATTCTAGATTCATTTTTATAGCATTAACAGTATTTAGCTAAAGGATATATTTAAATTATCATCTAGAAAATTAACTTTTAAATGTAAATATTTTTGAGTTTGTGTAACTAAAATGCATATAAATTTAAATGTGCCCATGTACGTATGTGTATATACAAATATTTAAATACACGCATAGCTCTATGTATACACACACATTAAATTTTGGTGATGTCTAGTAACAGTGATAATAAAGAATTTTTAGTAAGTAAAATAAAATAAAAATTTTAGAATTTTTAGAATAATTAACTCATTTTCTCCAAGTGGTTTATTTTCATTTCATACTATTAATATGAATAATAGTTTCAGGTATGCTAAATTGACTGGGTTAAGTTTCCTCTTTTTTCCTTTTTTTGACATTTCTTGGAATACTGTCTGCTATAATTGCTCATAAAAAGAAGTAATAGATGTCATCAGAAATGAATACAAGTAGTAAAATTAATATTTTGAAAATTGAATGTTATCTTTATTGGAAATACATGTTATATGATTGTTAGTGTATAAAGATGTTACTGTAATCATAAATCACTGTAGTTTTATATATCTAAATCCTCTGTCACCAAAATTCCTAGTTGCCCTTTATTTTACTTACTTATATTGTGGTAGTCTAACCTCAGAAATGAATGCATACAGTCTGAGACCTCTAAGATGGATTTATTTATTTATTTATTACATAACTATTTATTGAAAACAAGCATTGTGTGGTACAAACTTCCAGTTATAAAATAAAAAGCCATGGAGATGAAAAGTACATCTCTGTCTCTCTCTATATATATATAAAATATATATTCTTATATGTATATATACTCTTATATATGCAGTATACATATAATATTTATATAAAGTCAATAATATATTGTGATAATTTTGTATGATAATAAATGGTGCTACACTTAGTATGGTGAGCATTAACTAATGCATAGAATTGTCCAGTCACCGTGTTGTAGATCTGAAACTGGACAAAAGTTTCACCCTTAACAATGAAAAGGAAGAAAGAACAGAAAGAAGAGAAAGAAAGGAAGAAAGAAAAAGAGACAGAGAGAAAGGGAGGGAGGGAGGGAAGGAGGAAGAAAATAAGCACTGTGGTAAATTTTCAGGAAATAATGGTGATCAAGATATAAATGACCAGGAAGCATGAAATCTAGAGGACTCGGCAAGAATTGAAAATGTGTTTTATAATATGAAAAAGGTTATAGAAGTAAATATTGCAATCATACCATATAGAAGAGAGACCATATTTCATGTAGAGGTAATCAGAAAAACTCCCTACAGAGAAGTCAGAAATAGAACAAGTGTAGGAGTTGATCAGGCTTTCCTTTCTCTCTCTTTCAACAGGAAACAGCTAGTAAAAACCAATAATAAAGATAGAAATATCAGATAAACTGAAACAATAGGATAAATGTAAGCAGCATAACAGAAGAAAGAGTATAAAGAAGTGAAGGGAATTCTTGTGTGCTCAAATGGGAAACCGAGTAATGGGTATGGAGGCATTTTGATTTTATTGTAAAAGCAATATGATATCACTGATGGAACAGATATGGTCAGACTTGTATCACTCATAGCTCTTAGTCAACAGTGTGGAGAATGAATTAGAATCAGTAAGAATGGAATGTCTACTGTGAAAAATAAAGAAAGCATATCATGCTTTTTATAAGCATCTCTCTCTCTCTATATATATATGTATATATTTGATTTATCTACAGAATTATATATAACCTATTTAACTATGTATAGAAAAATGTAGGCACCAAAATGTACATCATCTTCAAATTGTACAAAAAATATTGTCTTATTATGCTCCCACTTTGGATTTTTTAAAACAGGCATTTTTGGATTGAAACACAGAAAAGTCAGCTTTCCAATTAGATTTGATTTTGTCCTAATTTCAAGGTTATGATTAATCCATTAGCTATCACTCAGGCCAAACAGCTGTCAATGGATACAAGGCAGAAAAATCATGTCAAATACATTTAATTTCCAAATTCCACATAGTTTTCTAAATGCTACAGTTATTTTCTCAAAGACACTTTTGAGACATTTTGACAAAGACAAAGACATTTTGACAAATTTGTGGGATGGATCTCTATTTCTCTTGCAAACAAAATGCATTTCACTCTACTAACTGATTATTTTCCTCTAGCTGTTGATCAGTTCTGTTTAATAACTCCAGTTAGCTGATTCAAAGTCACAGATGCTTTTTCTTTGAATTTTATTTTTATTTTTATTTACATCTTTATAGTCAAAATATGGAATTTTTATAGTTTCCTTAGTAAGAATTCTTCATAATTAAAATAAATAGAGGTTCCGGGTGGCTAGTTGGTTAAGTACCCAACTTAATTTACCCTCAGGTTATGATCTCAGCGTCTTGAGATTGAGCCCTGCATCAGGCTCCATGCTGGGTGTGGAGCCTGCTCGATTCTCTCTCTCTCCCTCTGCACCACTCCTCCCCCTCACTATGCTCCCTCTCAAACTCTAAAAAAATAAATTAATTAAGTTTAATTTAATAAATTTAGCCAATTGTGATATAAATTCTTTTAATGACCACCAAATGCATTGTCTTTTTTAACCAGTTACTTCCTAAGCAATTCCTTCACATTAAGAACATATTTCCACAGCAGTACATACTTTAGATCTTTGAAGATGACCAAAGAAAGACTATGATCCCCATATCAGACATCTGAGAATAATTATCTTTGACTATGAAACAAAATGAAAATGAAATAAAAGGGTGGCTATGGTGAGTAGAGGAATGTCAGCTGGCAATGATCTTTATTTAATTTAATTCATAAAATAATATCTTGAAAGTCAACTTGTACACATCCATTGCTCTAAAGCTGTGCTGTCTAAAGCAGCAGCCAGTAAGCACATGCAAATACTGAGTTCCTGAAATGTAGTTGGTGTGGTTTAGGAATGAAATTTTCCAATTAATTTAATTAATGTAACTTAAATTTGAAACTTGAAGTTGTAGGAAATAGTTTTTTTCATTAAAAACATCATTGCTTTGGTGTGACATTTCACTGTAATCAATATTTCATGTGATATGACTATTGTATAATGTGTCAGGTGCATAAGTAGTTTCTAACATTTCACATAAACACATCCCAGTTTTAGGAAATATTACTTATATTGTTTCAATTCAAATGATTCTTTTGGCTATACTCATTTAACATGGTATAGTATGTTTATTTGAATACTTTTATGTGGACAGCACAAGTTAGAATTATATTTATGTAAATTTTTACACTTTTAATATTTTATTTTTAAGATTTATTTATTTGAGAGAGAGAATGAATGAGAGAGGGAGCATGAGCAGGGGCTTAGGGGCAAAGGGAAGGGGAAAAGCAGACTCTCCTGCTGAGCAGGGAGCCTGATTTGGGGCTCGATCCCAGAACCCTGGGATCATGACCTGAGCAGAAGAGAGACACTTAACTGACTGAGACATCCAGGCACCCCACACTTTTAATATTTTAACTGTAAGTACTAATTATTTTATAAGCATTTATTATACTTATTATTTTATTTACAATGTAATTGAATTATTTTTCTCATGTAAGTAAATAATTATGGTCAGAACTAAGTTTAAAATAACCACTTTTAAAATTAAATTTAAAATAAACTTTACTTTTGATACAGAGTCAAGTGGGGATAGAGAAGCTAGTACTGCAATCAGAATACTAAAGTAAACAGAGTGGAAGAAGGTATTTGCAAATTTCATGATTAATGGCAGTTGCCTTATTTGGCTGTAGCAGAGCAAAATAGAAAAGCATTCTGTTTGTTGGGTTAAAATATTAAATGAAATAAAATGGAAAATATTATGAGACATTTTCAGTAAATACATAATAAATTCGGTGTTTTCTGTCAGCAGTCATAAAAGAATAAATATAATTTTATGTTTATTGCCAATGATTACTATTGGGTGGTCAAAGAGTTTCACACAAATTTACTCTAATTTCCAATTAAACTTTTTCATGAAACAAAAGGAATGATTGCCAACATTAAATTATTAAGTACCAAAAAATGGTCAAGTGATTTATGCTTTCACACCACCCTCCCAATGTATTAGAATGAAATAATGTGAAGCTTCAAGGGTAAGGGTTTATTGGTAACCTAAATAGGTAGACACTAAGATACGTAGACACTAAGATACGTAGAAATCGAAATTTTTCACAATGCAAATCTGTAGTAATGACTCAGATTTTTTTTTGAAGTTTAAGGGTATATATATATATATATGTATATATATATATTTTTTTTTTTTTTAATTTTTTTATAAACATATTTTTATCCTCAGGGATACATGTCTGTGAATCGCCAGTATACACACTTCACAGCACTAACCATAGCACATACCATCCCCAATGTCCATCATCCCATCCCCCTTTCCCGACTCCCTCCCCCCAGCAACCCTCAGTTTGTTTTGTGAGATTAAGAGTCACTTATGATTTGTCTCCCTCCCAATCCCATCTTGTTTATTTTCTTCTATTTCTACCCCCCTAGTCCCCCATGTTGCATCTCCACTTCCTCATATCAGGGATATCATATGATAGTTGTCTTCTCTGATTGACTTATTTCACTAAGCATGATACCCTCTAGTTCCATCCACGTCATTGCGAATGGCAAGATTTCATTTCTTTTGATGGCTGCATAGTATTCCATCGTGTATATATACCACATCTTCTTTATCCATTCATCTGTTGATGGACATCTAGGTTCTTTACATAGTTTGGCTATTGTAGACATTGCTGCTATAAACATTCGATGCACGTGCCCCATCGGATCACTATGTTTGTATCTATAGGGTAAATACCCAGTAGTGCAATTGTTGGGTCATAGGGTAGTTCTATTTTCAACTTTTTGAGGAACCTCCACGCTGTTTTCCAGAGTGGTTGCACCAGCTTGCATTCCCACCAAGAGTGTAGGAGGGTTCCCCTTTCTCCACATCCTCGCCAGCATCTGTCATTTCCTGACTTGTTAATTTTAGCCATTCTGACTGGTGTGAGGTGATATCTCATTGTGGTTTTGATTTGTATTTCCCTGATGCCGAGTGATGTGGAGCACTTTTTCAAGTGTCTGTTGGCCATCTGGATGTCTTCTTTGCAGAAATGTCTGTTCATGTCCTCTGCCCATTTCTTGATTGGATTATTTGTTCTTTGGCTGTTGAGTTTGATAAGTTCTTTATAGATTTTGGACACTAGCCCTTTATCTGATATGTTGTTTGCAAATATCTTCTCCCATTCTGTCAGTTGTCTTTTGGTTTTGTTGACTGTTTCCTTTGCTATGCAAAAGCTTTTGATCTTGATGAAATCCCAATAGTTCATTTTTGCCCTTGCTTCCATTGCCTTTGGCGATGTTCCTAGGAAGATGTTGCTGCGGCTGAGGTCGAAGAGGTTGCTGCCTGCGTTCTCCTCAAGGATTTTGATGGATTCCTTTCTCACATTGAGGTCCTTCATCCATTTTGAATCTATTTTCATGTGTGTTGTAAGGAAATGGTCCAATTTCATTTTTCTGCAAGTGGCTGCCCAATTTTCCCAACACCATTTATTGAAGAGGCTGTCTTTTCTCCATTGGACATTCTTTCCTGCTTTATCAAAGATTAGTTGACCATAGAGTTGAGGGTCTATTTCTGGGCTCTCTATTCTGTTCCATTGATCTATGTGTCTGTTTTTGTGCCAGTACCATAACTGTCTTGATGATGACAGCTTTGTAATAGAGCTTGAAGTCCGGAATCGTGATGCCACCAACTTTGGCTTTCTTTTTCAATATTCCTTTGGCTATTCGAGGTCTCTTCTGGTTCCATATAAATTTTAGGATGATTTGTTCCATTTCTTTGAAAAAAATGGGTGGGATTATGATAGGGATTGCATTAAATGTGTAGATTGCTTTAGGTAGCTTAGACATTTTCACAATATTTGTTCTTCCAATCCAGGAGCATGGAACATTTTTCCATTTCTTTGT
>PISX010014450.1:7017-53069 GCA_004024625.1 Mellivora capensis
AGGTTCCTCAAAAAGTTGAAAATAGAACTACCCTATGACCCAGCAATTGCACTACTGGGTATTTACCCTAAAGATACAAACGTAGTGATCCGAAGGGGCACGTGCACCCGAATGTTTATAGCAGCAATGTCTACAATAGCCAAACTATGGAAAGAGCCTAGATGTCCATCAACAGATGAATGGATAAAGAAGATGTGGATGTCGGTGCACCTGCTGCGGTCTGGCCTTACTCACACTGACCCGAAGGGGTTACTGCTCTGCTGGTGTTTGCTTGTGTGTCAGCTGATTCTTACCGAGATCTCTCAAGGCAGCAGCAGACTGCTGTCAACATCTGTAACAGACATGGAAGGGAGCCACAGCTCCCTGGCGAGAGCCTACTAGGGAAAATGCTGCTTGTTCCAGATTTTTCAGGGACTGGTGGGGAAGTCCATTCATTTTGCCTGGTTTCTAATTACATTTATAGAATGCTTCTTGTGTGCCAGGCACTATGCTAGTTTTGCTTGTGTTATGTAAAAACCCTCAGAAGAGACGTGCTATCTCCATTATCACCCAGAGGAGAAGCCTGAGCTTGCAGATGTTATTTGCTCAAGATCACAAAGCCAGAACGGCCAAAATTCACCCTCAAAGACTGGGTTTTGGAACTGCCCACCTGGGGCAGTTCTTCTAAGAAATCAGAGAAGCCCAGGACAGAATTTAGAAAACAGGGAGTGGGTATTTCTTAAGTGAAGGCCTTGTCAGGCAAAACTGTGGAATGTGGAATGTGTTGGTTAAGACACCATCCCACACGGGGCGCCTGGGTGGCTCAGTGGGTTAAGCCTCTGCTTTCGGCTCAGGTCATGATCTCAGGGTCCTAGGATCGAGCCCCGCATTGGGCTCTCTGCTCAGTGGGGAGCCTGCTTCCTCCTCTCTCTGCCTGCCTTTCTGCCTACTTATGATCTGTCTGTCAAATAAATGAATAAAATCTTAAAAAAAAAAAAAAGACACCATCCCGCAGAAATGTCTACCTGAGTGGTGGTTCGGCCTTCATCCTTTAACAATTACTGATCTGAAGACTTCGTCCCCTTCCTCTCCTTGTTTCTGAAGCTGGTGACCACCTACCTCCATGGTGATTGCTGAGTCCCCTCCACCCCGCACGAACTGCTCCCTGGAAAACTTTCAAGTGTCTTCTGATTGAGTAGAGAGAATCATTGGATTCATCTTAAAATATAGGGGTTTCTCAGCCCTAGGTGAAATGAGCTAGATATTTACATGCAGAATTATTTTGTTATTTGTGTCAAGACCTGATGAAAACAATTACATAAGGGGGAAATTAGCTCCTGCTGTCTCACCTGGCAAGGAGGAGGTCCCTCAGGGAGTGAGACACCTGAAACACCCTTCTGATAAGTTGTGATGGATGAGTTTAGGTGGAAAAAGCACGAGGAACCAGGAGCCTTGGGGCATGGGGGGAGGCAAAGGTTACCGACAGGGCCTCTAGTGTATCTGCTGTTCAGAGGGTGTGGACAAAGGCAAAACCCAGGCTTGAGAACGGGGTTCTCCGGGATCCCTTAGACACAGTGCAGACTTGAGTTAGAATCGGGTTCAAGTCCAGCTTTGTCTACTCCTTACTGGCTGACCTCTAGAAAATCTCTTCACTTAATCACTAAGGAGTGGAATAGTCCTTCCCATAGTTACTGCATGCCTATTACCGGCCAGGGCCAGGTAATACACGCCCCCTCCACCATCCCTTCTCCTGCAGGCTGTTTTACAATGAGTAAGGCAATCTGTCTGAATAAAGCACTTCAGTGGTATATGCAAATGACCTCTTTGTATAAATGTTACAACCACAGATCTGCTGGCTTCTCCTGGGCAATCCTCAGGCTGGAAGCCCTTGACTCCATCCTGCCCAAATCCTCTCCCCCAGGAAGACCCTCTCTAAGCCTAGGGTGTGTGTCCCTTCTTGGGTCGAGGACACTCTATTGGGCATAAACACCCAGGTTCCAGTTCTGTCTGTACAGTGTGCCTTTGGGAAGTCACTTCACCTCTCAGTTAACTCTTGTCAAACTGGACCGGTTGCAAAGGAACTGTTTAGCAAAGCTCTTGGCACAGGAACAGAGCAGGTACTTATGAAATGCTAGTTGCTACTTTTATAATTACTCAGATCTTGCCAGAAGAGGTCTGGCCTGGGTTTCTGCCATATCCCAGCACCTAGCACAGGGCTTACGTGAGTATACAGCAGGTACTCGATATATGGTGTTGGTAGGCAGCAGAAGAGTCCCTAAAGATGTTCAAATCCTAATTTCCAGAACCTGCCAATGTTACCTTACATGGCAAAGGGGAATTAAGGTTGCAGAAGAGATTAAGAATGCTAATCAGTTTTTTTTTTTAAGATTTTATTTATTTACCTGACACAGAGAAAGAGATCACTTGTAGGCAGAGAGGCAGGCAGAGAGAGAGGGGGAAGCAGGTTCCTCGCTGAGCAGAGAGCCCGATGCAGGGCTCGATCCCAGGACCCTGGGATCATGACCTGAGCTGAAGGCAGAGGCTTTAACCCACTGAGTCACCCAGGCGCCCCTAATCAGTTGTTTTAAAAATACCCTGGATTAACCAACTGGGATGGATAATCACAAGAGTCCTTAAAACAGTTAGAGGAAGAAGCACCTGGGTGGCTCAGTTGGTTAAGATTCCTGATCTCAGACCAGGCTTTGATCTCAGGGTGCTGAGTTCAAGCCCCGAATTGGGCTCCATGCTGGGTGTGGAGCCTACCAAAAGAGAGAGAGAGAGAGAAAGAGAGGAAGATGTGACTATAGAGAACAAGAGAGATGACAGCATGAGAAAGACTCATCCTGATGTTGCTGGCTTTGAAGATGGAGGAAGAGGCCACAGCCAAGGAATGCAGGAAGTATCTAGAAGTTGGGGACGGCAAGGAAATGGATTCTTCCCTAGAGCCTGCAGAAAGGAATGCATCCTGCCAACACCTTGAGTTTAGCTCAGTGACATCTAAGCTGCAGTGCGGTGAGATAATAAATTTGTGATTTTTTTTTTAAAGTTTCAAAGTTTTGCTAATTTGTTACAGCAGCATTGGGAGACTGATATACACTGTACAAATTATTGTTTTCTTTTTTTAAAGATTTTATTTTTAAGTAATCTATACACCCAATATGGGGCTCCAACTCACAACCCCGAGATCAAGAGTTGCATGTTCTATTGGCTGAAGCCAGCCAGGTGCCCCTGTTCTTCATTTCTGTTACTATTAGTAAGCTGTTTATGATACTGATTTGTATTTTTCTCTCCCATTACTCTAGCAAATTCTCAAGGTCTAGGAATAAGTTTGTCTTGTTTATATTAGTTCTCAGGTGCTAAGAGGCCCTCGCACACAGTAGGCACTCAATAAATGCTTCAAATGATAATATTGTAATTCAGATGAGTTTAATTAATATGAAGAGTAAAACGTCCATTCCTTCATGGTGTTCTCCTGCACTAAACACCGTGTCTGGCACACAGCAGGAGCTCCATAAAAACCCTCGTTGAACCTATAGGTGGATCAGGTACTCCTCCCCTCCCTCCCCTGCCCCATGACCCACGCCGCCACCGCCCCCGTCCATCCGGTCCTACTCCTGCACGTCCCCTACTCCGGGACCCGGTCCACGACCAGGCCCGGGAGCATGACCTTTTCCTTAAACCAAAGTCTCCTCACTGCCTTCCTTTTGCTTAGGTGGCGAGCACAGAGCACCGGGACGTCTTGGAGGCCGCGGGTGCAGTGCACGTTTACGACCGTAGGGGACGAGCGTGGCCCGGGAACTCCCGCGGAAGGGCTGGGACTGGGCGGGGCCTCTAGGGCGGGTCGGCTCAGTGCGCAGGCGCCGGTCCAGACGCCTCGCGCGGCCAGGGGCTGGCGGCCGCAGAGTAGTCCCGGCCGCGGCTCCAGTAGCAGCGAGTTCGAGCCCCGCTGCCGCTCCGCTTTGGTTCTCGTTCCCCGGGCCCTTGGGCCTCCCTACGCCAGTCCCCGCCAGTCGCTGCGCATTGCGCACTCCCCGCCGCCAGGATGCCGGTAACCGAGAAGGACCTGGCGGAGGACGCGCCGTGGAAGAAGATCCAGCAGAACACCTTCACGCGTTGGTGCAACGAGCACCTCAAGTGCGTGAACAAACGCATTGGGAACCTGCAGACCGACCTGAGCGATGGATTGCGGCTCATCGCGCTGCTCGAGGTGCTCAGCCAGAAGCGCATGTACCGCAAGTACCACCAGCGGCCCACCTTCCGCCAGATGCAGCTGGAGAATGTGTCCGTGGCGCTCGAGTTTCTGGACCGTGAGAGCATCAAGCTCGTGTCCATCGGTGAGTGCCCTGGCTCGGCCAGGCGTCGCGGTGTACCCTCCAGTCTCCGGGGGTGGGGTGGGGAGGAAGGCAGGGCCCCCTGCGGAACACCCCTACCGCGCCCAGGAGCTGTGGGCGCTGAGGCGGGGGGGGGGGGGGGGGGGCGTTGTCTCCAGGGCTTGGGGATGCCTGAGACCTAGGCCCTCTTCCCGGTGCTTTTCTCTGGGCTAGGATTTCGAATGATAGCTCCCCGCCCTGCCCCTCGCCATGCATTCTTGGGGGGTTGTGGGTCCCGGGCTTGGGTTGGGGCTGCACGGGGAGTGGTGGGGCTGTAGCATTTCACCGCACCCGGGGCGTCCCTGCGGGGACCTGGAAACCTCTGGTCTGCGGTCCATGGAAGTGGGGTTCCTGGTCAGTTGCTCCCCGAAGCGCTCGCCCCGCTGCGCCCAGGGCGATGCGCCCAGCGGCTGACCAACGGGCGTTGGCTCCGATGCCCCGCGGGAGACCTGGGGAGGGACAGGTCTCCGAGCCTGGGGACTCGTCGCCCAGGTGGGGCGTCTCCGACTCGGGTGTGGGCCCCGAGGTGGGAAGGGGAGCCGCGGGGGTGTGTCCTCCTCCCTCTGCTCCCAGCTCAGCTCTGGCGGGGTGCCTCAGGGTGAGCCAGCTCTGAAGCAGAAGTGATCACTCAGCGGCAGTGGTGGTATAGTAACTACTGTTTTGTAGGGAGCCCAAACTAGTGGGTACTGTGTGCTAACAGCCTTCCAGGTTCTGTCCTTACACATCCTGCGAGTTGGGGTGTCCTTAGACCTTTTTTATAGGCAAGGGG
This sequence comes from Mellivora capensis, assembly GCA_004024625.1. NCBI lineage: Eukaryota > Metazoa > Chordata > Mammalia > Carnivora > Mustelidae > Mellivora > Mellivora capensis. Next base: position 12,136 of record PISX010014450.1, read on the forward strand.
GTCCAGAGGGTTAATGGATGTGCCCAAGGTCATGGAAGTTGGAAGGGTCTAGCTGAGAATTGAAGGAAGTGGGTACAATGAATGGAGACTTTGCCTTCCTCTCCTTGCCTTCCCCACACCAGGGTCTTCCTGAGAGGAGCGTGGGAGTTGGTGTCGGGTTCCTCTCCCCAGACATGGGAGAGCATGAGGGTCAGGTCTCCACTGTGACCTGGGCTAATTGAAAACTTCCAGGAAGGTCACAGGGCTACTGAGGGTATGGGCTGTGACTGTAGGGGTAAGAGGTGTACAGTGGGTACAGGGTGGGAGGGTGTGTGCACTTGTATGTGTGCAGAGTATGTATGGATACACAGCATATGTGTAGAACATGTGTGTACACGCATGGGTGTGTAGAGAAAGTGTGTGCACCTACACTGTGTGTGTGTGTGTGTGTGTGTCTGTGCTGCCAGGGGAGCGTCTTGCTGGAGATGCTGACTGGAGGAGCTGACACGGGCCTGGGTCGGGGGTCCCTTCCTGAGAAAACCAGGCCTTATGGTGACTTCTGTGCTAGGAAGAAAGGGTGGAGGGCGTGGCTGCTGGGACTTTCTCCAGAGTGAAAGGGGTTCCCTCTAGGCTGTCTCCTCTGTCCTTTCCCTCCCCCACACCTGTCCTGGCAGGTAGGGCTGCTTCCTGTTTCCTGGGCCCAGGTAACTGTCACCGCCCAGTCAGCGCCCCATGGTGGGGGTGGGGGGAGGGTGTCTGTGGCTTCTCTGCAGAGCTGTGTAACATGCTTACCTCTTCTTTTGGGGGCCATCTCCTACAACTGGGAAAGGAACACCCTAGAATCATCCTGGGATTTTTTTGCTTTTCCGAAACCAGTTTTCCTACTGAGGGATCTGAAGGCCTGGCTGAGCTCAACTGGGCTCACTTTGTCTTTGTTTTAAAAATGTGCATTTATTTAATTAAGTGAACAAAGAAACTTAAAGTAAACCGGGAGTATCCAAACATGACATGAAATCTCCTTAAAAAACAAAACAAACCAAAAAATGAAACCACAGCCCCCAAATCCCGGACTGCCTGATTTACCAAAACTGTTCACAGAGGCTGCAGCTGCTTGCAGAGTAGTTTGTCTTGTCGTCAGTGCCCTGAGCTTGGGGGTCTCATTCTAGACTTTGTCTGCTCCCGTTTTCCTACTCAACCCTCAGGATTGTCATTCCTGAACTCACCCAGGCCATAGTATCTTCCATTGCCCTGACATTCCAGGGCTAGCCTCCCCTTCTCTGGTTGTGGGCCCGTGGGCCGTTGGCAGCTTCCTGCTGTGGACTGCTTCCCACCACAGGCTGTGTTGTTTTGTTTTATTTTCTCCTTTTAACTGATTTCTTGGATGATTGTCCCCCAAGTGGCATTCCCGGGGTCAAAGAGTGTGGCCACAGTTATGACTCCTGTCATTGGCTGCCTTGTTGCTCTCCGGAAGGACCTCACGGTAAACAGGTTTTCCAGCCTCTAGAGCCTGGAGGGAGACTTCCCAAGGGCCAGAACTCCCGTGGGGGTGAGGCCTGAGGCCTCTTCCCCCTGTGCCTGGGGCTGTTCTGGGGACCGGTCCTACTGCCCTTGAGATAGCGAGTCACATCCAGCTCAGACTTCAGTTCAAGTACCACGGCTATGTTGCATTGTGCTAATGAAGACACGGGCTGCATTTCGGTGTTGAGTGTGTTCTGTGCATCATCCCATTGATCACCACCTTGAGTCCTTGAGATTTGGTTTCCTTGTGTGCATAGCGATCTACCTTAGCAAATCACGGGGAGGGTAAAGGGCTTGCCCTAGTTCTGCCCAGGTGCCTAGAAAATGGTTGCTGTTATTCTGTGGTTGTTGTTAGTGTTACTGATGTCCATTTTAGGTGAGGAAACAGGAGTGAAGTAACTTGCAGAGGTCACCCAGCTTGTAAGTGGTGACTGGAGGCGGGGCCTGTCCCTTTGTGAAATTGACCCATAACTGACCGGCTTTTCAGTGTTCTGAGTACAACACAGCCCCTCTCCCCTAACCAGAGAGCCCCTGTTAACAACCAGTTTTGCAAGTCTGGGATGTTGGGATGGGGCAGCTGGATGCCCACACTTTGAGCCTCTGGTCTTGAGCAAAGCAGGGATCTCAAGACTTTGGGTGAGTGGCAGGATGACGGTCCCCTGAGGTGAGTGTCATGTCAGGACCTGAGCAGAATCACTTTGCATCTTCATCGGGAACTTGTTGAGGGGGTAGCCGCTCTGTGTTCACTGATTTTTTGCGGGGAGGGTGTGGGATGTGGTATTCCTGTTACTTAATGGATGGTGTTTTACTCCATAATCTGGGAAGGTATCTTTGAATGAATACAGGGTTTTGTGGACTTTGCTAGCTTCCAACCATGTACATTGCTGGAATCTTAGGAGTTGTGTACAGGCGCCCAGCTCGGAGACAGGAGATGGTCAGAAGCTGCCAGAGGACTGGCTTTTCTGCCTAGAATTCACTGGAAGACAGTTCTGGCTGTGGATTCCTGTTTGTGAGTTGTTGTAAGGTGGGCCCATTCTAGGCTGTATCCAAGAGCTGAAGAGTTTATTCAGTTTCTTGTTCTGTCTTGGGCAGTTCATAGCGAGGCCTCGGCATTTTCAATCCTAGTTGCCTGCCAGGAGCTGGCAGTTTTATTTACTTGTTTTTCCAGAAACCTTTCTGACACTGGGCAGCTCAGCCAGTTTGGAGGAAAAGGGGTCTCCCAGCCCAAGAATGACAGTCAATTCTGCCTAGAAGTTTGGGTGGTATGTTTTGGTTTGATCCTTTAGAAAGAGGAATTCTTTCTTTTTCAGAGGATGCGGTCTGACCCCAATGTTTACTTAAGGTGCCTGTGCCAGGCCAGTGCCTCAGAGCAGGCGGGTGTGTGTTCCCAAGACCTTGGGTCACTGGGCAGGGTTTCCAGGGTGGTGGGTCGGCACTCAGCCCCTTTTCCTTCCTGTTGTCCCGCCCCCACCAAAATAACATACAAATACAGTAATCCTAAATCCTGTTCTTTCCTGAACTACCTAGCAAATTCCAGTGTGTCTAGGTAGCAGAGAATGTTTTAAAAGTAGCAAAGTAGCATGCTGGTCAGAATTAACAAGGTCTGGACCATTTGCAACAAAGTAACAGAATGAGAGGAAGCTCTTGTAGTAGTTCAGAGCAAAGATTCTTGGTTCAAATTCCACTTGGCACTAAGTAGCCATTAAGAAATTTCTGCGCCTTGGTTTCCTTATCACTAAAATGGAGGTGATAACTACCTCCTTTCAAAGGTTGTTATAAAAAATAAACAAGTTAATATTATTAAAAATGTTTGGAAAAGTTTATGGCACATAAGTGAGTGCTATGTGATTGTTCACTAAATACAGTACCATCCACCGGTATTCTCAAAAGTCACTGCTGGAGGGTTTGCACACTGAAAGGACATTTAAAATCATTGCCACACTGGGGAGACCAGCTTGGTTGGCTCATATTGCTGCTGCTTTGCTCTAATAGGGCTGTGGACTGGCCTCCTTGGAAGGGGAGGACCCCTGGTTAGGTTACGGCTGCCTCCGGGGCCCATTCATGCTGGCTTTGTTTCTGAGACCTGGACTGGAGCACGGGGTGCCTGGTCATTCCAGCTTTCCACCCTGTTCAGGAATTTCTGGGCCAAATCACTTCCAGATGGCAGTTGGGCTCTGTGGCGCTCCTCCAGCAGCGGCTGAGCCCAATTGCCAGTCAGCAGCTGCCTTCGTTCTTGGAGAGTTTGTGCTCAAGGAGGGCTTTGATTTGGAACCAAATTTTGGTCTCCTGGGCCCTTCCCCTCCCTTCTTTGCCCGGATCCTGGGTTCTATGCGGTGAGGCGGGTGCACAGGGTAGTTGAGGATGGCTGCCCTGCTCATTGGGCAGTAGAAGCCCAGGCTCAGAGCCTTGGGTCGTGCTGGCTGTGGCCAGGGTACCACGTCACCCTGCTTTCTCTATAAATGGCCTCCCGGTCAGCACATACTCGGTTAAACTAGGTCCAGGTGGATGGTTGAGGATATGGGCCTGAAGCTAGGCGGCCAGCATGCTAAGCCCCACTCTCTCCCTAACAGCTGTGCAGCTCTGGCCCACTGTCTTCACTTTTGTGAGCCTCAGTGTCCCCCATCTGTAAAATGCAGAATAATAGTTCCTGTCTTAGTTGCTGAGGCCAGTATATGTTCATAGCACAATGCTGGCATTACCATTATTATTATTAATGTGCTTCTGAACCCAGGTCTGGGACTTTGTCTCGTTTTCCATCTACTCTCTGGCCTGTACCACCCTGTCATCTGGTGTGTTAGGTAGTCCCCCCCCCCCCCCCCCCCCCCCCCAAGCTTGGAACCTCTGTCAAAGATGCCTCCTAAGATCTTTTCTTCCTTTCCTCATTCCAGTGAATATAGGAGAGACCAGCTGTGATCCAGGCCTGGTGCTAGGGCCACAGCAATAATGTGAGTCAGGCCCTGAGCTTGCCTCATACACTGCTTGGTGCAGAGGAGAAAGTAACCTGGGAGTGTGCTTCTCAAACCTTCAAGCACACACAGATCTCCTGGCAACTTTGTTAAAAATGTTGGTGTGACTGAGCAGGTCAGGTGTGAAAGCTGAAATTCTTTTACCTCCAGCCCTCTCCCAGTTGCTACTGTCAGCTGCATGCCATGCTGTGGGTTTGAGGATCAAGATGGCAGGCTTTCTGGGTGGGGGCTTTGGGAGGAGGAGTGCCTTCCCTGAGGCTGGGGTGGGTAGTCCGGAGGACTCCCTGGAGGGAGGGACTGTTAAGCTGGGACCTAAAGCCTGAGTAGAATTAGGCAGGTGAACAGTGAGGCACAGCAGAAGGCTTTGTCAGCTGGAGGTCAGAGGAGTGGGTGGCACAGAGGTAGGCAGGGGCTGTCTCACAAAGGGTCTTCTGAGGCTAGAGGCTGACATCCAGGCATCTTCCTTGAGGGTACTTGGCGTGGGGTAGGTGAACCCAGCTGAAATAGATCATCTACTCTGGGGCTTGCTTGCTTTCTCTCCCTTCCTTCCTTCCTTCCTTTCTTTCTTCCTTTCTTTCTTTCTTTCTGAGATCTTATTTATTTATTTGACAGACAGAGATCACAAGTAGGTAGAGAGGCAGGCAGAGAGAGAGGAGGAAGTAGGCTCCCTGCAGAGCAGAGAGCCCAATGCGGGCAGGACCGCTGGGATCATGACCTGAGCCGAAGGCAGAGGCTTTAACCCACTGAGCCACCCAGGTGCCCCACTCTGGGGCTTTCTTGACTGTGACTGCAGTCATTTCTATCAGTCAAACAATTTTAATGTGTCCCTCTCTCATATATGCAAATTTACAAGCTATATACATATATTACTGTCAGCCTGTATATTAAATATTAGTAAAGCTTAGTTTCTTTTTCGAGGACAAATCCAAATACAAGATCTGGTTTTTCCTGTGTTCTAATGGATATTCTTGTGTGCCCTTGTGGAGGCCCCATTGGGAGGCCCCCGAGGGCCTGTTTCTGCATTTCATCCCCCCTTACCCCCTTCCTGTTGCTATTCTGCATTTAGTTTTGATGTCCTCAGTGAAGGAGGACTTTAGTTGTCCTCAGTGAAGGAGGTAGATCTCTAATTCTGTCCGTTTCCCCCAACAAGTTGAACCAAATGAATAAACACAATGGAATGAGCCATTTCAGTCTAAGCCCGTGCTATTTCCTGCTCTTACAATGATGAAAATTACCTTTCATGACAGTCTGTGAGAAGCCACCTTACATTACTGTTGTAAATCTAGTTATCCATTAAACATGCTCAATAATCACCAGATTGGCTCAGGTTACTGTGTAATGAACAACAGCACTTTCCCTCTGCGGGGGCTTGGAAAGTGGCCTTACAGCTTTTAAGTGCCTTGCTTGCTTTTCTTGGGAAATTGAGTCCATGTTCTAGGGAGAGAGTTTTTTGGGAAAGATGATTAGAAAACCAAATGGCTCTCTATACCAAAATGATAAAGCAGTACCTGAAGGAAGTTATACACAGTATGAAGGATGGAACTATTGGTTTTTGTTTCTTGTGTGGTTGTTTTTTTTTTTTTTTTTTTTTTTTTTTTTTTTTTTTTTTTTTTTTTTTTTTTTTTTTTTTTTTTTTTTACTATTGGGTATTTTAATTCTACCTCCTTAGTGTCATGATTTCTCTTTTTCAAAATCATACGGAGCTATACCTCCAGTGCTGCCTTTCCTCTAAGAGCCTTATAGCACTTGCCTTAAATACAGTCATTTAAAACATTGTAGATGGTTGCTGTAACTCTTCTGCAAATTGTTCTAAAAAAAATTTTTTTTTTTCTGGGGGTTTTACTTATACTCCTTGTCTGGTTACAAAACACAGCAAAGAACTTTTAACTTCCCCGATCCCCCTTTGACCAGTTGCTGTGCAGTAGAATGTCCTTGGTTAAGATTTTCTTGTACTAGAAGCAAAGAAGCAGTTTGGTTTTTCACTTAGCCTAGACTGGTTTTAGGTCGGAATTATTTTGACAGAGCATCTGACTTCCTCCTTTCCGTCATCATCACAACCTGGCATGGAGAGATGGCTTGGTAGGGAGAACACTTCTCCTCCTCCTGCATGTTCCTTGGCTTTTCCAAGGATCCATGCTGATGAGACATTGGTGTACTGAATGTTAGATGCGCATACCTATCCTGGAGCAGAATGTCTACCGCGTTCCTGTGCCTGCTATCCACTAAGCATGGTCCTGAGTGCCGTACCTTTATTGCTCTCATCCTCATCGTGGAGCCCGCAAAGTGGCTTTGTATTCATTTCCATTTTACAGGTGAGAAAATTGAGGCCCAAATCAGCCTCCCTGCACATGCCAGGCACAATGCTTGCCTGCATCAAACTATTGAGTATTTTCTTTTTTTAATCTCAAAGTTTGGTTTCACACTTAAAAGTAAAATAGAGAAAGTAAAATAGATACACTCTAGTGAGAGATTTTCTGCAGCTTTAGTTCTGCTCATTTCTGTGTTGCTTGAAACTTGACTCACTTGACCTTGATGAATGTGCGACTGAAATGTTCTTCTATAAAACAAAATTTTGGGGGGCCCATTTGCCTTGCCTCACCCAGCATCGTCGAACTTTAACTGGGGCCTCTTCTTCAGTTCTGGGGGAACTCTAGTTCTTTCCCTGCCTTTATTTGGTTATTTGGGGCAGGGTTCGGACAGTGGGGTGCCGCTGAAGGCTGCTTTGGGCGGCCAGGCAGGGCTTTCTTGGTGGAGTCTAGAAGCCTCGGGTGAGGAGGAGGTGCCCTGGTTGCAGCTGGGGGGTCGAGGTGCCCACCCCATGGGGTGGAGACGCAGCTGTGCCGGGAGATCCTTGGTCACAGTCCCCAGTGGATTGCTCTCAGAAAGGACCCCAAGCCCCATCCTCACCTTCTCCTACCTTTTTTTTTTTTTTAAGATTTTATTTATTTATTTGACAGACAGAGATCACAAGTAGGCAGAGAGGCTGGCAGAGAGAGAGAGAGAGAGAGAGAGAGGGAGGGAGGGAGAGGGGAGGGGGGAAGCAGGCTTCCCGCTGAGCAGAGAGCCCGATGTGGGGCTTGATCCCAGGACCGTGGGATCATGACCTGAGCTGAAGGCAGAGGCTTTAACACTGAGCCACCCAGGTGCCCCTCCTTCTCCTACCTTTAAAGATTAACAGACGGTGGTAGTTCGTGTGGGATTGTGTTTGCTGCTGACCAGAGCCTCTCTCTCTCTCTCTCCTGGCAGGAGTGTTGGCCTTCATCAGTCTGGCTGCTCTGGCACAAGCAGCTGCCCACTCCCCACTCCAAGCCAGCAGGCCCCAGCTCTTCCTGGGGAGCCTTGTGAACGGCCCCTAGCAGGGGCACGTAGCTCTGGTGAGCTGCTCCCGAGCTGAATTTGGTGTCCCCAAGGGCATCTCCTGCAGCACTCCAGAGTGAGGAAGCTGCTGGGGAGGGGGGGGGGATATTCAGTGCTCAGCCTCCCCAGAAACCGCTAGGCTGGTTTGTTGCAAGGTCTGGGCGTTTACAAAACGCCCCTGCTCTCCCTCTCTGAAGGCCCTTTATGCTAGCGTGAATTCCTTTTCTCATGGAGATCTGAAAGCTCTTTTGACTAAATGGGTCACCTTTCTGGCTATTTTCATAAGGCTGGTCAGCTTCTGCCATGCCAGAGGACTTCCCTGGAATTTCCGTTTAGATATAGTGAGAACACAGTGTGGAATTTGGGCTTTTGAGCTATAGGGAAATGGGCGGGGATTTGTGGCTGGCATATGTAAATTTGCTCCAGCCCATAAATTTAGATTTTAAAATGAAAAAAAAGCAAGCAGCAGTCAGCTTTCTGTCTACAAACAAGAATGGTGTTACTTCCCGCCTCCTGCTGCTTGTGAGCAAGGCCGAGGCAGGCCTCCCGTGGAGGCTAGGGTCTGAAAAGATTCTCGGTGGCTAAAATCAGATTTCCTCCATCTCCTCTGCTGCCCCCAAGAAAACAATCAAGTTCTTATCATGCTGGTACTGCACTGCTTGTGTGAATCACCCCGATTTCCCTGTGCCTCCCTGAAGTGATTTCTCAGATATTCCTGGGAAACAAGGATTATTTGGCCTTCTCCAGTCTGGGGGGAGCATGGCTGGGCCTGGGCTGCTTCCTAGCAAGAACAAAGTGATTTGTTCCCTCGGTGGCGGAAAGCGGGCCAGAGGTGGGGGGGGGGGGGACTAGGCACCACCCTCCAGGGGACCACAGGTGCTGGTGTCTTTGGGCTCAGGCCTGAACGGCCTCTGTCACTGGGCGGTGTAGTAATTGAGCAGAGTCCTGGGTTCTGTTTATAAGGTTCCTTGTCAGAAGAGACAGAGGCTGGAAGACCAAGGGCGTGCTCCTGGGGTGCCTGGGGGCCTCTCATAGGAGCTCGCAGCCATCCAGGGGCCTAGGGGCAGAACCCAGAAAGCGTGCCAAGAAAGGAACCATAGGGATCTTGACCGGCAAGCACCTGTACAGTGGCTTGTCACGTTCCTTCTCAGCACTGAAGAGGCTAGTGGGCACTTGGGGAATGCCTCTCCCGTGCCCGCATCCTTTACAGGAAGTGATCCAGCTGTCACATTACGCTTCCTGTTGGGCATGCATCTCTCATCACCATAATGACCTCTCCTGTCCCTTCTTCTTCGCACACTTGTTTGACACTATGGGCAGTCACACCTGAGGTTGGAGGGACACTCGCAGCTCTCCTCCTGCCTTGTGCTGTCTCATGTCATCACTTCCTGAGCTCTGTAGGTCTCTTGACCTGCCTGTTTCTCACTCTCCCACTGGATCACCTCTGGAACACCACCCCTTTAGGGGCAGGTGTTGAATCTCTGGTTCATCTCTGGGGCTCTGGGCTTGGCACCTAGTAGGAATATAAGAAGTTATTGAATAAATACACAGCCTCCAACATAGATGGGTTGAATAATAAGTCTGATCCATTCATTGGTCTGCAATATATTTGCTTTCAAAAATGCAAAATGGGATCATTTGTAGCCCATAGCAGAAGAGGAATTTTGTGTAGTGGACCTCTAGGTCTGGGGTCCCAGTAGAACACCCTCATTTGGGGGACAGTGATGCTGAATGTAAAGAATTCAGCATTTTGTTGTCGTTCTCTGAACATTGGTGATTTGCTTCAACTGTTAGAGAATAAAGCCTCTTCCAAGTGGCCATGTGAGGTGCAGAAAATGACTATAAGTGGGATCCACTGAGAGTCACTATAATCACAGTTTCACTAATAATAGTGAGTATATGTTGAACACCTACCTGTACCAGAAAATTGTGAAGGATGCTTTTCACTAATAGCTAAGTAAAGCCTAATTGCAACCCTGGGATGTAGTTATTGTTACAATCCCCATTATACAGATGAGGAAACCGAGGCACATCCCTGATCAGCCACTGAGTATGTGGCCGACTATGAGTCAAACCCTTTCCTCAAAGGAGAGCCATCAGCATGGCCTTCAGAATTCCCTTTAAGTTTTTTTTTTTTTTAAGATTTTATTTATTTATTTGTCAGAGAGAGAGTGAGCGAGCACAGGCAGACAGAGAGGCAGGCAGAGGGAGAAGCAGGCTCCTTGCCGAGCAAGGAGCCCGGATGTGGGACTCGATCCCAGGACGCTGGGATCATGACCTGAGCTGAACGCAGCCGCCTAACCAACTGAGCCACCCAGGCGTCCCCCCTTTAAGTATTTTTTTAAGTATTTTTTTAATATTAAAAAGTTGCATTTGTAGTTCTTAGAAGAAAATTACAAGAACGTAGAGAAATACAAAGAAAAATAATATCACCTGTGGAGAATCTTAACAAATCTTTTTCTACTTTTGGGGAGTGTTACGTGAACAGCTGCCTTTTGATCAGAATGGGGAAAGGAGATTGCATTGTCTCAGGAGTAAAGAGACTGGACTGGAAATGTTTTGTGAAATCATTTGATCGTACTGATTGTTGTAACAAGCTTCATCGTTGAGTTACTGCAGAACCGGGGCCAGCATTAAAATTGGTGGTCTTGGTTGAGGCTCATGGTTTGCGAGTCTCCCTTGGTCTTGAAATATGTTATGGTCAACCACAGAGTGGGGGTGTTCCAGCTACTTTCTGTCTCTTAAAAGTTTTTAGGACCAATTTTTATTGGGATTGCCAAGGTCTCTTAATAATAGTTATTATGTTTGGTAACAATTTGCCCTTGTCTCATGGTGAAGCCCAGCGCGGAAATTCATCTACTTTTTAGTTGCTCGACTCCATTAGCAATTTCAGTGTCTCCAATATGAGCCTAACAGAGTGTCGTTGGCAGCTTGGTTCACCCTTACCCATCTGGGAGCTTTTAGAAGTCTGAGTATTTTATGCAGCCCTAAGGTCTTCATGGTATTGGTGTTTCTGAAACATTTCCTCAACAGCCCTCAGGACACCTGGTCCATGGAGTCATCTGTTTTGCCCGTGTTCAAAGCAAAGGAGAGGGAGGGAAACCACTTCCAGCTGCAAACTGAACTAGGTTCCTGAGTGTGGTCGAGACTGTGGGTCAGTTAGACCCTGCCGCTGACTGCCTGGGAGACTCAGGGGAAGTTGCTGGACCTCTCTGGGGTTCAGTGTCCCAGGCTGTCGTAGTGCCCCCACTGTTGCCGTTGTTGAAGAGTTACGACACAATCCTTACAAAGCACATGGCAGATAATATGGGCCCTATGAATGGTGGTCTTTGCCCTCCTCCCCTTTTCCCCTCCTCTTACCTTGACCTTAGGTGGCCCCCTCGGACTGGAGGAAGAAGTGACCTGATTATCTTGGAAGGGGAGAGGTGGGTGGAAATACTCCCAGAAACTGGTCCAAGGTACCTCATACCTAGTGAGCTGCTTTTAGAAGAGGTGACCTGGGGTTTTGAGTAGCTGCCGGCAGGAACCATAGGCTAGAGACACTTCCTGACCTTCCAGCCAAGCTTTCCTTAAGGACAGAAAATGGGTGCCAACTATTCTTGACATCTTCCCCCACTTTCCCTTTTGTCCTGTTTGGCTAATGGATCTGTTGTTTTAACTAGCATTTTTGCCTTTCTTCTTCTTCTTCTTTTTTTTTTTTTTCTTTAATCCTTGTCTCTTAGATTCACTCTCCGTTTCTTTCCTGGTTTGGCTCTTGTGGAAGTGGCTGTGACACCATCCCAGTGATGCACTTGGGGTGGGTCTGAGCCTTGGCTCTGACCTTTGAGAGCTGGATGACCCCAGGAAGCTGTTTCACCTCTAGGAGCCTGTCTTCCATATGCAGAATATGGTAATGAAGTGCTCTGTCTTGGAGATGCCTGGGTGGCTCAGTTGGTTAAGCACCTGCCTTTGGCTCAGGTCATGATCGAAGGGTCCTGACATTGTCCCCCTCTCCTGCTCCCCCTGCCCGTGCTCACTCCCTCTATATCAAATAAGTAAATAAAATCTTTAAAATAAAATGCTCTGCCTTACTGAGTTCTAAGGTATAAAGAGAATGTGCATCTCAAGCCCTTAGCATCGCTCCTGGTCATGGGCAGTGACCATTGACAGCTGCTGCTCTCGCGATGCTGGCAGGAGCATTATTACTAGAAAGTCCCACACCTCCCACTTAACCCTTTTCAGGGCTCAGCTGAGAAGGACGAAGAGGGAGCAGCCACGCTGGAGATGAGACCGTGCTCACTGCCCTGTGTGTTTCCCGTCTGGAACACAGGGGCATGCACCGACTGCCCTCCTTCAGCCGGGCCTGGCTCTGCCTTGCCCCTGGGCACTGTTTTCTCTCCCTTCTAGTCCTGGCGCTTTGATACCTGGGATCATGGTGGGGCTTGATGCCAAGATTTCTGCTGCCCTGGGTATGGTCTTAAACCCAGCACAACCCAAACCCACGCCACGGAGCTAGTGACAACATTTTTACAGTAGTGCTTGGAAACTGGAATCCTGGGGTCATACCCTGTACAAACACGTCAGGGTTGCTGGGTGACTGGAGGAGATTGACAACAGCAGGTTCTGTGGCTCCCAAGTCTAGAAGGATGTGGGAGGTTGTGCAGGGATGGAGGGGGTGGAAAGCACCATTCCCAGTTCTTTTCAGGGGTTCACTGCCCTGAGCCCTGCCAGGCCGAAGGGATCTGTGTGTGTCTCGTGTAACTAACTACCTGGTTCCTTCTGTCGCTCCTTGGGTACAAGGCTGCCCACTGTTTCCCTGGTTGGGCCAGATTTCCAGTGCTGCGTCCCTTTAAGGGGCGTGTCATTTTTAGGTTGTCTCTCTCTGGGGCAGGGAACACCCAACACCTTTCCCAGAGGTAGCATTTATGGGGGTGATGCTTGAGTGATGACTAATGCAGATCTTCGCATTTTAATGATGGGAAGAAATTAGTCAGCCTGGGCACTGTTTCCATGTACAGGGCAAAAATTTAAACACTTGCACAATGGCTTTTGTTCTGCCAGCAGTTGAAGCTGACCATCAGGTGTTATCAGTAAGATCAGCAGGTGTTCACCGCTTTTTGGTCCTGGGAAAGGCCCAGAGCCCGCTGGATTTGGCAAGACCTGGGCCTGTCTCCAGCATCCCTGGGGCCCGGAGGAGAGGCCCTGCCTCCCTCTCTCCGCCGGTTTCCCTGTCTGTTAAAGGGGAGAACTGGACCAGGTCTGTGTTTCCCAAACTTCGGTCATTCGTAAAGGAGTCCCTTGTATTATTATTATTATTATTTTTTAAAGATTTTATTTGTTTATTTTGACAGACAGAGATCACAAGTAGGCAGACAGGCAGGCAGAGAGAGAGGGGGAAGCAGGCTCCCCGCTGAGCAGAGAGCCCCGACTCGGGGCTCGATTCCAGGACCCTGGGGTCATGACCTGAGCCAAAGGCAGAGGCTTTAACCCACTGAGCCACCCAGGTGCCCTGAATCCCTTGTATTATTACTTTTTTTAAAAATATTTTATTTATTTGACAGAGACACAGTGAGAGAGGGAACACAAGCAGGAGTGGAAGAGGGAGAAGCAGGCTTCCCGCCGAGCAGAGAGCCCGATGCAGGGCTCGATCCCAGGACCCTGGGATCATGACCTGAGCCGAAGGCAGACGCTTAATGACTAAGCCACCCAGGCGCCTCCCTTGTATTATTAATTTTGCCAAATCCCGTGGCTGCCTCTGTTTCGTTTTTGCTTAACATTTCTCCCCGCTGTGGTTGACTCACTTTTAAAACAAATGTGTTTGAAAAGGAGACTTGTGTCACTGTCATAACAGAAAAGCAGTGTCACTAGGTGGTAAATCAGGGTGAACCACAGATAAACCCAAAGCGGCGTTATTAAATTCTAGCTAGCATCGATGCCTGTTCTTAGCCTGCTCTTTTGGTTAAAAAGGAAAATTAGCCAGGGACCCATAGGTGTTCAGAGAAACTTAGCACCACACTGAGCTTTTCTCCCTGACCTAGCCAGAAGGACTGATAGAGAATTGGAAAGAGAGGAATGTTGTCTCAGTGATGGAGGGGGACTGATGGAGGGTCACCGATAGCTCCAAGTCTTTTTTTTTTTTTTTTTAAAGATTTTATTTATTTATTTGACAGACAAGTAGGCAGCGACAGAGAGAGGAGGAAGCAGGCTCCCCGTTGAGCAGAGAGTCCGATGTGGGGCTCAATCCCAGGACCCTGGGATCATGACCTGAGCCGAAGGCAAAGGCTTTAACCAACTGAGCCACCCAGGCACCCCGATAGCTCCAAGTCTTAATGGCTAGATGCTTTTTTCGATAAATACTTCTAGAGGGTTCATTGTGTGCCAGGATCCGTGCCAGGAGCTGGGCTAGTGGCCAGGAGGACAGAGGAGACTGGGGCCTGCCTGGTCACCTGCTTCAGGGGGCTCACTGAGGGTCTAAGTATGTGTGGGGGGGGTGCCACAGGAGTCGGTTAACGAAGTTAATGAAGAGCAGGGCAGGCCATAGTAGTTAACAGTAAGAAAATCGTGGAACTGAGCTCTGTCATGCATGTAGGGGTCTTTTACAAATAAGAGTTCAGAAAATGATTTCTAAAAGGAAAATGATTCTTTAAATTTGAATTTTTTTTTTTGAATGGACAATAAACCCACTTCAGTCCAGAATGATTCTAGAGAAACACCCAGGCGCCGCAAGAGAATGATCCATCCTAACCCTTTCTGGGGTGGTAACCTACCTTAGATCCCTAAAGCCTGATTTGAATTTTGAGCTCTTTTGGAGTCCCATGTCCACTGTAAATAGCTAAAAACAAGATGTCCTGATAACGCTTTTTACGACATGATTTTTACCCCCTCAGATGAGCATGTCCTGTAGTTTCTGCAAGCAAGATAGATCCCACGATTGGACCTTTGAAATGCCTTTGGCTGGTGTCCAGGAATGAATGGTATTTTTTGAGGTAGTGGAGTTGAGGCCGAGTCTGATTTTTCTGTCCATCTGCCAGCCAAGGGCAGCACCTGCTTCTCTTGGGTTTCTGGGAGGAGGGAAGTTGTGGTTTAAAATGAGGACTACGGGGAATGTGGGTGGCTCAGTCGGCTAAGCGTCTGCCTTTGGCTCGGGTCCTGACCCCAGGGTCCTGGGATTGAGCCCCACCTCCGGCTCCCTGCTCTCCCTCTCTGCCTCTCCCCATGCACTCTTTCTCTCTTAAATAAATAAATAAATAAATAAATAAAATCTTTAAAAAGAAAATGAGGACAGGGGTGTCAGGCAGCTCTGGGGTTGAATCTGGGACTTACTGTGTGACCTAGGATTGAGTTACAGGATTTCCCTGGAGCATTAGTGCCCAGTGTTCTCACCTGTAAACTGGGGATAATCATAGTTTCTGCCTGAAAGAGTGGGTGTGAAGATTTAATGAGCTAAATTTTGTGAAGTACTTGCCACATGGGAAGTATTTTGGAAGCGCTAACAGGTAATCCCACACTTCCCTGATTGAAAGGCTCAGGTGTTTACTACTCTAGGCTGGTAGTGAGTGAGATGAAGGGGGTTGTCAGGTTTGGGGTTTGGTTAGATCCTGCTGATTGGCATCAGGACATTCAGAAGGGATCTGAGGTTTGGGACAAAGGGCTCCATGACCCCTACGACACCGTGTATGGGTTAAATGAGGATGAAATGGACAGCCAGAAGAGCCTTCAAAGGGGCAGGTGGGATAATTAGAATCCTTTCAGCTGCAGGAGTGGGACCCCAAACTGGCTTGCATACAAGGAAATTGGTTGGCTCCTGTCAGCAAGCACAGAGTGGGTGATGGGTTTGTGGGTCCCAGCAGCTCTGTCATCAAGGATCCAGGTTCTCTCCATCTCTGCTCTCTTGGTTTCCCTAGTCCTGAGGCTGATTCATTCCCCTGTGGTTTCCTGTAGCAGAGAATTCCCGTGAGGCGGAGATAGAGTTCCTGGCAGTTCCTTATGGGCCAAGAACAGCTTTTCCAGAAGCTGTCAACAGACCTTTTCTTATATTTTATTGGCTCATATTGGACCACATGGTGATTTCTGAACCAGTACCGGGTAGGGGAGATCAATTACCCTCAGACCAGTGAGGTCTTCTCCAGAGCTGGAGGTGGAGTCTTTTCTCTGGAGGATTGAGTCGGCTGTGATGGGGACAGGAGGCTCTAGACTCCTCTCAGGACCCTTCTAGGAAGGGCAGAGGGGGCTGGATGCTGGGGGCACCTGTTGTTCTTTGCCCATCTCTCTACCTCCTCAGCCCCTCTCTTCTGTACCCAGAGGCCATTCACACACCCTCTTCTGGCCCCTGGATCCTTCCCTGCTTCCTTCTGCCATGAGAACTCCTCCTCTAGGCTGAGTCATTCATTGTAGGAATCCTACTGATGTCAACTGTAGATAATCTATATAGACTTTATTGGTTTTTTTCCTCCTTAGGAGTGATTCATGTTTTTACATAGAAATGGGACAATTGCATAAAAATAATAGAAGAGGAAACTTTGCTGCCAATCTCACTGTCCACTGTCCAGAGAAAACGAAGTAGTGGCTAGCCTCCCTTTCAGTTTTGTCTACACGTGCGTACACAGCACAGTATAAACCGCTCAGGAGCCAGCCTGCGTGAGGTTTGCTATTCCTTCCTGTGATGATAATTCCTCTGCTATCAAGTGTCGCTTGAAAGCTTGACTTCTTGTAACACTCCATCCTAAAGGGCATAGTCTTTGAAAATAAATTGGGCCAATAAAAATGGAATATACAGAGCAATAATGAATAAACCGGAACTCTGCTCAGTCTGTGTTCTCCTGAAACTGGGCTGGGCCTGAAGACCTGCACCCATTGTGGAGATGCCTTTTTCTGGGGAGGTGATCCTGGGAAGCAGGAAAGAGGAACAGGGAGTGATACAGGGAAGGAGGAGAAACCAGGGGTAGGGTGAGTTATTGAGGTCACTGCTGTGGACAGTTCTGCTGGGGCCTCCTGAGGCGCGTACATACAGAATGCCTCAGGACCTGTCCACCTGCAGAAGGACGGGAAGCTGGAGATCCATGGGCTCCTGCTCCCCATTGAGGGAGGCATTTGTTCTTCAAACTTCCAGGCTGGATGCCCATCCATGCATGCTGGCTCTGCTGGGGCAAAAGGGGAAAAAAAAAAGGTGTGTGCTGGGGTCTGTAGATGGTCCCCAGAGAATGGTTTGAGCTGGCACAGAACTGCTGGTGGTAACTGTGGCTAAAATCAGAAGTGGGCCAGGAAAGAAGATGGACGGAGGCAACAGTGGAATCATCAAGCATACCACCCTGGGTCAGCTTTGCAAACTGTTCAGCTAAAAAAGCAAATTGCAGAAAGATACCTGTGCTGTGATACCATTTATATATAAAGTTTTACATATGTAATAGAAATACACATATGTTTACTGGAATGACAATTCCCAAACTTTGGATAGTGGTTGCCTATAGGCAGTATGGGGGGGGGGGTACAGCCAGTGAAGGGGGGTGCAGGGTCTCTCAATATTTTGTAACATATTACTTGTTCAGTTGGTTGCATGGTGCTTCTATTATATTGTTCTTTCTCTCCCCCTTTTCTTGTGTGTATTTGTTGGAAATATGACCCTTACAGAAAACGTCTCATTTTAATGCTGGCACAGTGCATTAATTAACTTGACCAAGGGAAGGGGATAAAAGTATCCTTTTATTATTTTGTTTGTTTGTTTGAAAGACAAGCTTGGGCCCAGCTTGTAAGAAAAGGAAACAGATCGTCCTCAAGATGTCAGGATGAGGGTGTCTGGGTGGCTCGGTGGGTTAAAGCCTCTGCCCTCGGCTCAGGTCATGATCCCGAGGTCCTGGGATAGAGCCCTGCTTTGGGCTGTCTGCTCAGCGGGGAGCCTGCTTCCTCCTCTCTCTCTGCCTGCCTCTCTGCCTACTTGTGATCTCCGTCTGTCAAATAAATAAAATCTTTTAAAAAAATATGTCAGGATGATATATATATATTTTTAAAGATAATATTAGGGGCAATTGGGTGGCTCAGTTGTTAAGTGTCTGCCTGACCCTACCAGGTCATGATCCCAGGGTCCTGGGCTCGAGGCCCGCATTGGGCTCCCTGCTCAGTAGGAAGCCTGCTTCTGCCTCTCACACTCTCCCTGCTTGTGTTCCCTTTCTCGCTGTCTCTCTCTCTCTCTCTGTCAAATAAATAAATAAAATTTAAAAAAAAAAGATTTTATTCATTCATTTGACAGAGACTGAGAGTACATGCAGGGGAGCAACAGAGGGAGAGGGAGAAGCAGGCTCCTCGCCTAGAAGGGAGCCTGATGTGGGGCTCAGTCCTAGGACCCTGGGATCATGACCTGAGCCGAAGGCAGACGCTTAAAGACTGAGCCACTCGGGGCACCCCTGTCAGGATGATATTAAGACAAAAGACATTCACGCTTAGCAGGATTTCTCCCTCCCACTCCCCAAGTATGTGTTGAAACTCCTGAGCTAATAACGTTAGAATGTAAGGCCGTCCTGTTGATTGTGAGCATGGCAGGCTTGGGTTTCTCAAAGGCAGAGGGAGAGTGCTTCAGGCATTTGCCTCTGGGTACTTCCAGTCAATGGCTTTTTGTCTAAGGGAAGGAGATATTTCTCAAGGAGATACCTCAGGGGACTGCTGAAATATTTGCCTTGTCTTTAAAAGTGGGTGAAAGTTCCTGATAGTGATGGTTCGCAGTGGAATGAGTGTTAACAGAATTTCATTTTAAGAACACCTTCGCATTATGGCCAGAATCAAGTCTGTCTGTTTTGTGGTATGGTGGTTCGTGTCTCGGTTTCCCAGGCTCCTGAACATAGGAACTCAGAAGCACTGTTGGGTTATAATTGACATACAACAAAGGACACATTTAAAAGTGTACTGTTGGGGTACCTGGGTGGCTCAGTGGGTTGACGCCTCTGCCTTTGGCTTGGGTCATGATCTCAGGGTCCTGGGATCGAGTCCCGCATCAGGCTCTCTGCTCAGCAGGGAGACTGTTTCCTCCTCTCTCTCTGCCTGCTTCTCTGCCTACTTGTGATCTCTGTCTGTCAAATAAATAAATAAAATCTTAAAAAAAAAAAAAAATAAAAGTGTACTGTTAGAAGGCAGCAAAAACAAAAATAATTAGGACTTCATTAAACTAAAAAACTTCTGCACAGCAAAGGAAACTATCAACAAAATGAAAAAAATCATCCACTGAATGGGAAAAGATACTTGCAAATCATGTATCTGATAAGAGGTTAATATCCAAAATGTATAAATAACTCCTGCAACTCAATAGCAAACGTCCAAACAATTTGCTTAAAAACTGGGCAGAGGATCTTAAGACATTTTTTCTGCAGATGGCCAAAAAGTCCAGGAAAACATGCTCAAGCATGATCACTCATCATCAGGGAAATGCAAATCAAAAGTCAAGGTGATATCACCTTATATCCATTACAATGGGTAGTATCAAAAAGATAAGAAATAATGAATGTTGGTCAGGATGTGGAGAAGAGGCAGCCCTCATGAGCTGTTGGTAGGACTGTAAATGGTGCAGCCACTGTGGAAAACAGTATGGAGGTTCCTAAAAAAGTTAAAAATAGAACTGCCGGGGTGCCTGAGTGGCTCAGTGGGTTAAGCCTCTGCCTTCGGCTCAGGTCATGATCTCAGAGTCCTGGGATGGAGCCCCGCATCGGGCTCTCTGCTCGGCAGGGAGCCTGCTTCTCCTCCTCTCTCTGCCTGCCTCTCTGCCTACTTGTGATCTCTGTCAAATAAATAAATAAATAAATCTTTAAAATAGAACTGCCGTACGATGCTGCAATTTCACTTCTGGGTATTTATCCAAAGCAAAAGAAAGCACTAACTCAAAAAAGATACATGCACCTCTAACAAACAGCCAAGATATGGAAACAACCTAAGTGTCTATTGATGGATGAATGGATAAAGATAATGTGTGTGTATGTCTGTGTGTGTGTGTATTTGTGCATAATTCATCAACAAGAAGGAAATCTTGTTATTTGTGAGAGCACAGATGGACTTTGGGAGCATTGTGCTACGTGAAATAAATCAGACAAATACTGTCCGATCTCACTTATATGTGGAATCTTAAAGATAATAGATTGGTGCAGAAGTAGGGGCTGGGAGGTGGGTGGAATGGGGGAAGAGGATCAAAAGGTTTTATACCTGAAACAGAATTCCAGATATTTAATCAGTAGTCCTGGGGTGTAATGGACAGCGTGGTGACTATGGTTAATGCTGCTGTATTGCCTGTTTGAAATTTGCTAAGAGAGTAGATCTTAAAAGTTACTGCAAGAAAAAAATTTGACACCATGTATGGTAACAGATGTTAGCTAGATTTCCTCTGATGATCCTCTCACAATATATACAAGTGTTTTAGAAAAGATAGGGGGGACTCATCGGCTCAGCTAAGTAAAATCTCAAGTTCTAAACGTCAGTCATGTGCCGTGTTTTCCCAGTTTTGCTCTGAAGGAGGAGTCTTACTGAGTCTTGTCTCAGAATGACATTCATTCACTCATTCATTCATTTATTTTATTTTATTTAAAACATTTTATTTTATTATTATTATTATTTTCTTTGACAGATCACAAGTAGGCAGAGAGGCGGGCAGAGGGAGAGGGGGAAGCAGACTCCCCACTGAGTAGAGAGCCCGATGCAGGGCTCGATCCCAGGACCCTGAGATCATGACCCAAGCTGAAGGTAGAGGCTTAACCCACTGAGCCATCCAGGCGCCCCTCATTCCTTTATTTAAGATTTTATTTATTTATTTGACAGAGACAGCGAGAGAGGGAACACAAGTAGGGGGAGTAGGAGAGGGAGAAGCAGGCTTCCTGCTAAGAAGGGAGCCATATGCGGGACTCGATCCCAGATCCCTGGAAACATGACCTGAGCCAAAGGCAGGTGCTTAATGGCTGAGCCACCCAGGTGCCATTGGAATAATTTTTTAAAAGTGTACAGTTTGCTAAGTTTTGAGATGTACACACATACATCTCACTTACAAAAACACACATTGGGAAACCGTTATCATAACCAAGAGAGCGAACATACGTGTTCAGACCCAAAAGTTTCCTTGAGCCTCTCTGCGATTCCTCCCTCCCATCCTTCCTGCCCCTCTAATCCACGAGTAATCACTGATTCACTTTCTGTTGCTATAGTTCAGTTTGTATGTGTTAGAATTTCATGTAAATGGAATTCTACAGCGTGTTCTCTTTCTTGTCTGTCTCCTTTCATGCTTTGCCTGTCATTCTTCTTGTTTTTGCATGTATCCGCAGTTTGCTCCTTCTGATTACTGAGCAATATTTCATTGCATGGATATACCATAATTTGTTTATATATTCTTCTGTCGATGACATTGGGTTGTTTTCCAGATAAAGCTGTTACAAACATTGTACAAGTCTCTGTGTAGTCGTACATTTTTCTTTTTTTTCCTGAGTGAATGGTAGGATCATATAGTAGGTGTATATTTAATTTATTTAAAAAATTTGTTTATTTGAAAGAGAGAGAGAACGTGCAGGGGGAGGGGCAGAGGGAGGGAGGGAGGGAAGCAGACTCCCCGCTGAACACAGAGCCCAACACAGGGCTCGATCTCACGACCCTGAGATCATGACCTGAGCCAGCCAGGCGCCCCTGTATTTAACTTTTTCAGAAACTGCCAAACTTTTCCATTTTGACCAACAGTGTATTTGAATTACAGTTCTCACACATCTAGCCATAGGAGGTGGTGTTTTCTTAAAGACGGGATTCTTTAAGCGGGTTGGTGAAAGCAGCTGTGGCTCTGGCCAGTTTGTATTTCTCTGTCCTCCACTGCCAGTGTTAGTTCCCACCGTCATCAGCTGCTCTGACTAACTGGTTTGCTTCTAGGAGGAAGCCCCACAGTGCTAACACCGTGGCCCACACCTGGAGCGTGGGGTGCTTCTTGGAAACAGTGTCTCTCACGGGCCATCGTTCAGGGATGGGGGATGGGCTGCCATCTGCTGTGTGCTGGGACCGTGCCACGTTGGGACCGTGCCACGTTGGTGCCTTAACGTCAAGTATCTCATTTAATTTAGTGGCCCTGGGAAGTAGGTATTACTGAGGTGTTGCAGGTGGGGAGACTGAAGCACTGAGAGCTTTAGTGATTGGCTGCATGGCCAGGAAGCAGAAGAGACAGACTCTGAGAGGAAACTATCAGGCTGCATATGGCTCCACGTCATTAGTGGAGACCCCACTAATCCTGGCTTCTCCAGACAGGGAGTTCATTGGCTCCTGCAGCTGCAAAGTCCAGGCCTTGGGCAGGCCAGGTGCCTTTTGACCTAGAGGTTTTGAGGTGGTAAGATTCTGTTTTCTGTTGTCTCTGCTCAAGGACCGCTGGCGTAGTTCCAGGCCATGCAGCCATGCCCACACTGCCCCTGTCTGAGGAAGAAGGTGGGTCCTGGGGTTCACGGGGGTCAGACCAGCCTGGGTCACCTGTATTCTCTTCCACCGGTCACTGCTCAGGGTGTCTGGCTGTTGGGAGTGGCTCACCTAGATCACCCGTCCTACCTCCCCTCTCTGCTGCATGGCCCAGAACACTGAAGAAGCTGGAAGAGTGGATCTCGGGGAGGCTTCTTACATCGGACCACTGCTATCCTAGGTTGCTGTTGGGTCTTGAGAAACCCCCTTCGTTTTATGAAAGTCTGGTGCCACTGGCCAAAGTATTACATAGCCTGTGACTTAGGTCATCACCTCCTTCCCCACCTTGAAGTGGGATTATCTCTTCCCCTCACGGGCAGATCAAACAGAAAAAAAAACAAAATAAAATCAACCTATAAATTGTAGCATGCTTGAGGGTTCTTAAAAGCTGTCTATATAATTAAAAGCTGTCAAACTTGGATATAAAATAAAATCTGACTTCAAATCGAAGTGGTGTAATTTCCATGGTAAAATACCAGGTAACTTCCCTTGTTCCCTCAGTCTTGGAGGCTTGGATCCCCATCTAGAGAGGATGCAAAATGGCAGCTTAGAGACAAGGAGAGGCACCCAGTTCCCTTTCTAGGAGGAAGGGTTGAAAGAAAGAATGAATGTGTGCAGAATAGGGGGTTTGATGGCCTTCCAGGGTCCATGTTGAAGGAGAGGAAAATGTAGCTCAGCCACAGTGACTCTCCCCAATTTAAAACTAAAAACAGATCGTGGTTATGGGGCTTGGACTTCAGACAGACCAGCAGCCTCAGTCATTTTGAGTGTTATTCCAGATCGGAAGGTTCTGCTAGGAGGAAGGTGGAAGCTTCGAGAATTCCTCATTGGACAGTCAGAGTGGCCCCTCCTCACAGCTCCCACTAGAGGAGACGCCCCCTATTTACTGGACAGATGAGCCGACCACGCGTGAAGTCTGGCCCAGCACAACATAACTGGGCCTGAGGCGGCAACATAGGAAAGCTTTTTACTGGGATTGACTTTCTATAAGGATGCACTTTCAGATGAGACCATGCTTTCCCGCTGGTGATCTCACCAGCGCCCTTACTCCACAAAGCTTAATTGTTTTGGGCCCATAAATGTAAGCCTCTTGATGAATTGACTCAAGGCTTAGAGCAAATTTGCTTTTCTTTGTAATGAATCCATGGCCTTAAATGCTCTAACTCAGGTGAAAGGGGATCCTGGAGCAGAGAATGGGAAGACGGTGGAGTCTGCAGACCGCGGAGTCTGCAGACCGAGTTTTCGTCTGTGCTCTTCATGAGCTCTTCCTTTGGGCCTCACTGTTCTGGTCTGGGAACTGTGAGCATTGATCAAGAATCAGGGTTTATAAATAGCTGATACCCGTCAGCTTGTCTGAACTTGTCTCTCTCCGTGGCAGACATCGCTAAGGGGTCTTGGTGTTTTTTTCCCTTGAGCCCAGACTGGGCATTGGAATCCTTTTATTTTCTTTTTCTTCTTTAATTTTTTAAAAAAATATTTTATTTATTTGAGAGAGAACATGAGAGGGGGGAAGGTCAGAGGGAGAAGCATACTCCCCGCTGAGCAGGAAGCCCGATGTGGGACTCGATCCCAGGACCCCGGGATCATGACCTGAGCTGAAGGCAGATGCTCAACACTGAGCCACCCAGGCACCCTGGAATCCTTTTCAATGTGGTGCCCTAGGCTGCCCTTTGGTCCTTGAGATGAAACCCATTTATTGTCTTGCTGAGTCTACATGAACTTGAACTCCCCTTTACATATGATGGTTTGAATCCTGCCCCTCAAAGAGTTTTCACATCACGTCTGCTGCCCCCTTGCTGCTGATGGGGCTCCTTTCCTTCACACCCCCATACCATGGCCCTTGCTCTTGCCCTCCGCTTAACCACTCATTTTTTTCACGTAGTTCAGCAACCAATTCACATGCGTCTCCTGTGTAGAAGTACCCGGGTGGCTCGTTGACGGAGCAGCTGGCTCTTGATTTCTGCTCAGGTCATGATCGCACAGTCGTGGGATCAAACCTTTCGTCAGGCTCCTTGCCCAGTGGGGAGAACACTTGAGGATTTTCTCTCTCCCCCTCCTGCTGCCCTTCCCCTCACGCTCTTTCTCTCTCTCTAAAATAAGTAAATCAGGCTTAAAAAAAAATCCTCTTCAATCCCCCATATGGAATTAGTCATTTCTTCTCTTGGGTTCCCACAGCAGTGAACACATAAAATTATAATCCTTATAAAATGGCCACAATCCTATTTATGACCATAGTCCTCTATCAGACCTCCAAGCTCTTTGGCTTTCTTGCATTACCATCATGATTTCTCCTTCCTTCTCCTTTCCCTTTCTTTCCTTCCCTTCCCTTTTCTTTTCTTTTCTTTTCTTTTTTCTTCCTCCCTTCCTTCCTCCTTCCTTCCTTTTAACCATCATGATTTCTGCCAGACTTATTTTCTGAATATTTTTTCTTTATGCACTTTTATATTCCTTTATCTCAAAAGGAAACTATAGAGCATAATCATCAATAGAAAGCCACTATCAGGGGCGCCTGGGTGGCTCAGTGGGTTAAAGCCTCTGCTTTCGGCTCAGATCATGATCTCAGGGTCCTGGGATCAAGCCCCGCATCGGGCTCTCTGCTCAGCAGGGAGCCTGCTTCCCCCGCCCCTCTGCCTACTTGTGATCTCTGTCAAATAAATAAAATCTTTTAAAAAAAAGCCACTATCACTGGCCATAAAGGAGAGGTAAATATAAAAGTAAAATCAATGAAAATAAGTGTTACTAAACTCTGGAAAAGCTTGTTGAAGTCTCTGACCTGGAGGTCCGCTTAGAATCAGAAAGTGACTCAGTGTGAATTACGCGGCCCTAGCAGTTACCACCTAACTCATCTGCTTTGTCAGGCCCCAACTGGGGAAAGGCTGTGTTGATTCACAGCAGGGGCCCAGCACCTGGAAGAGACAGGCCTCTGTAGGGTTGGATACTGGAATCCCAGCTTCCCACATAGCACCTTTGTGTACTGTCAAATGTAAGAATTGTGTAGGGGCACCTGGGTGGCTCAGTGGGTTAGGCCCCTGCTTTGGCTCAGGTCATGATCTCAGGGTCCTGGGATCGAGCCCGGTATTGGGCTCTCTGCTCAGTGGGGAGCCTGCTTCCTCCTCTCTCTCTCTCTGCCTGCCTCTGCCTACTTGTGATCTCTATCAAATAAATGAAATATTTTTTTTAAAAAGTAAGAATTGTGTAACAATCATCAGAACCACTGAGTGAAAAATCACATACATGTGGCTTCTGTTTGTTCACTGCCTCTGACTGGTAGGACAGACTCCTTGCCTTGCTGGATTAGTATTTTTTTTTTTAAGATTTTATTTATTTATTTGACAGACAGAGATCACAAGTAGGCAGAGCCTGGGGTCACGACCTGAGCCAAAGGCAGAGGCTTTAACCCACTGAGCCACCCAGGTGCCCCTGGATTAGTATTTTGATAGGAGAAAAAATCTTGTAGAAAAGTAATTCCACCCTTGAGCAAATCTTAGGGAAAATGATGTCTTGGGGGTCTTTTCTTTGGGAACATCTAGGGAAGACCTGGTGGTGCAGGCACCCTATTCCACAGATGGGAACACTGATGCTCTGAGGTTAACAACTCACCTGGAAGGGAGTCTGGGGCGAGACGAGGTTACCTCTCTGTGCCTCATTTTTGCATCTCCAAGACCTTTGCTCTACTGTAGTTGCAGGTTGCAGAGTGACAAACAAGAAGCACAGTGACTAGACTGAGCAGAACTAACCTTCTTGGGCTCTGGAAAGAGGAATTTCTCAAGGCCTTTTTCCTCACAAAGGATTCAGAGTGCTCTGGTTTGCTCTTGGGAGCATGCCAATCATCTGATTGCTGGTTTTCCTTTCTGCCCAGAGTGGTGCCATGTTTTAGTGACGGGCGGGGAGCTTCAGGAGTCACTGGCAGTGGTTGAAGCCTGGGACACACTCCCTGCAGGCAGGTGACACCCACACTGTGAAGAGCCGTGCAGAAGCAAGCCAGGTCCTCGGGGTGCTGCTTCAGCAACTCCCTGCCCTGGCTGCAGCATCAGACCTCTCCAGCTCTCCCGCAGGATTCGTGTTTGTTGAATAATAGTACACCCTGACCCAGGGAGCAAAAGCAAACAGGACTGGCCCTGAAACCGCAGGGTGAGTGTGAGTAAACAGTTCCAGGCTACTCCGTGGAACTGGCCTCTGGCCAGCAACCCAATGGCCGCTGGCAGTCCACTCTTAGGGAGCCATCGGCCTTCTCCTTAGGGGACTAGGCAGTTTCCTGGCCTGTGCTTGCAAGCCTGCATGGGGTGGGGGTTAGAGCTGAGGACGTAGTTTCTCTAAAACATATTCCCCCTCCCTCCTCTTCTTATGTGGAGGTTAAATGTATCTGCTCTTTTTGTCTCCTTTTTTCTGTACATTTTTATTGTTTTTTTTTTTAGATCACAGAATAGGTATATACTTGTCAAAAAAAAAAGTTTGATCATTACAGAAACTTAATTAAGATACTGAGTGCTAAACATAATGATCAAGGGCCTCCTTGTATGTATGTCCCAGGTGGCTTGTTTACTTATTTTTTTTGCCACATCTCAGTTCACCTTCACACTAGATCTGAGGAATGATGTTCATCCCCATTTTACAGATGAGGAAACTGAGGCTCCATTTAATTTTTTATTATTTTTTAAAAGATTTTATTTATTTATTTGAGAGAGAGAGAGAGAGACACAGTGAGAGAGAGCATGAGAGGGGAGAGGGTCAGAGGGAGAAGCAGACTCCCTATGGAGCTGGGAGCCCGATGCAAGACTCCGTCCTGGAACTCTGGGATCATGACCTGGGCTGAAAGCAGTCGCTTAACCAACTGAGCCACCCAGGCACCCTTGAGGCTCCATTTAAAGTCACCTCACTGGGAAGCAATGGCTGTGCCTGGACCAGCAGCAGGTCCAGGTGACTCTGGAAACCAGAGTTCTGTGTGGTGTCTTTCTGGACAGAAATATTTAACTTGACTCAGTATCATTTTACTTACAAGTGGAATGAGCTTGGATACTTTATCTTTTTTTTTTTTTTTTTGTAGTAACTGTAATTTTATTTAACTATTTTCCAATTTTTTCCCCATGGAAACCTCTTTTGCTTAGGGCACCTAGTAGTGCCTCTTCACCCCTTGGGCATCTTATCTAAAATCACCTCCCTGATCCCGCCCTGCGACAATCCAGCCTGGGACTCTGCTATACTGTCTCTTTAGCACATATCAACACCTGACATCACGTTGGATTTTTGCCCATTTGTTTTCCCTTGGTCTTCAGTAAACAGCACTACTGCTGAACCAGTTGCTCCGGCACCAAACATAAACTCCTTGCTTTCACTCATACCCCAAGGGCAATCCATCCAAACATCCTTGAACAGGTCGCAGGCTGGGTGAGCTCGGAGCGCGGCCAGAGGCGAGGGAGATGGGAGTAGCCGGGGCTTTTCTCTGAGGAGTGGGGCCCTGAAATCTCAGCTCCTCCGGGCCGGAGACTGGGAGGCCACCATTTTCATTCCCGTCCTCCGGAACTCTCTTGGATACTTTATCTTCAGGAGAAAGGCGATCCAGGTTATTATTGTTAAAATAAAAAGACATGTGGACAGGGGTCTCCAAAGATGGATGGTCAGGTGTGTGCCTCCCTGTTGGGCAGTGGGGTGCCCCCGGTGTGCTCGATGAGTCTCTGAGCCAGAAGATAAGTTGTCAGGCTAGGCTGCCAGCCCGCCTCAGTGAGGTAGTGGCACAGCTGGGCCGTCTCCTTGTTTTTCCTGAGCAGCCCTCCCTGCCCCCCAACCCACACCACCCATGGGGCAAGCTCGTGAGCTCTAAGGCAGCCTTTTCATTCCTAACTTAGTTTCCAAATAATGTGTAACATATCCACCCCCATTGCTCTGGTATCTCAGGCAGTTGTTGTCTGGGAAACATACCTGCCTTGAATCTGTACCTTGAGCCAAATGGCCTTGGCCTTGACCGCGGGATCCGAAGACCCTTGTGTCAGCTCAGTGAGGCTGTAGAGCATCTGGATTGTGCGGGGTCACCGGCTGTGCTTTTCAAACCTCCCTCGATGATCCTTGCTTGGCTTGCCTCTGCCACCTTCCCTCTGGAGGCCTTTACTGCCTGTCCTGACTGGAGCCTGTGGGTGGTCCCAGCCACCAGCTGACTACACTGTCAGGCGGCCCCAGGAGGGGGCTCCCCCAGCTGGGTTGCCCTGAGTGCCCTCATGGCTTTCTTTTTAGGGAGCCTGGAGACTCGACTCGTTAGAGGTTGGAGATTTTGCATTCTTGAGATTCTTTCTGTGGCCAGTTTGGCAAACTGCTTCATCTCTCCAGTTTCCCAACTGAGCCCATCCTTCCCCTCGCTCTTCGGGAGGCTGATTGGCTCAGGTGCTGGCCTGTGTTGCATTCTCGCCAGAGCTGCCGGTGTTTGGTCTGTGTGGGTTTTCTTCAGCCTGGTTTGAACAAGCCTTCTAGACTCCTAAATAGTCCCCTGTTCACACCAGCCTGGTCTTCCCACTTGCCCAGGGCTCCTCGTCCACGCTGGGTCAGCCTCAGACTTTCAAGCCCACTGTTGATGGGAGGAGCTCATGAGTTGTTGTGTATTCACCTTTTAGGAGCCCTACCATCTGTAGGTTTATCCTCCCTTCTATCGCCTGGCATGAGGGAGATCTCACATTCTCACCCTGCTGGTGCTGTGATGCTGGGAATGCTTATGGTGGTTAGCCTGATGCTTGGAGGGAGTTAACCCCAGGAGACCCACCATTGGACCACGTTGTGCTGTTGACCAAGGTCAGTAGGCTTCTCGTCAGTTCTTCTGTTGGAACAGAAATTGGGAGATTTCATGGATTTTTCTCTGCAATGTTGGGTAATTGGAGAAAATAGGCCTTAAACTCTAGCCCTGGAGATTGGATAAGTCCTTTTGGTGATTTGTTATGCACCATTCTTCCAAGTGCAAGTGAGAGAAACTCACTTGAACTAGCCTAAGTGCAGAAGATTAGTTTTTGTTCAAAGGAAGGGTCTATCAGGATTGATTGATTGAGTGGCAGGTGGAGGAAACCCATTTGAAACTACCTAAAGACAACAGAAGGAGCCACTTGGCCCAGTGAGAAGTTCTACAATAGAGCAACCCTCAGGCATGGTTGGGTGTCAAGGCTCAAACGGGTCATCAGAATTTGATCCCTCTCCTCGTCTCTCACTCTTATCTGCTGGGGGTCCCCATGGTAGCAGAATGGCCACTACATCTCTGGGCCTTTATAGGCCTCCTGACCTAAGCCCGGCCAGGTACCAGAGAGAATGAAGTCGGTGAGCATAGCCCTGTTTCCTGGAGCTCCCATATGAGACCCAAGATTTGCTGCTTAGACCCCGTGAATCATCTGCCTAGCTCTGAGACTGGGCCCTTTAAGACACCTTTGGGTGGGCGGAGCCTCTTGTTGAAGAAGATGCCCTGTGGGGGCCTGATGGTCCAGAAAGGACAGATAGGTGCTTCTCCTTACCTGGTTGACAGCCTTCTCTAAGTCAAGATGTTGATCATAAAGAATATGAAGGGCTTCTGTCCCAAGCTAGGAAAATGTTGGATGAAGTTTCAGCCCAGCTACAGGGACACACCTTCCAGGGAGCCTGCCTCCAGCCTGGAAAGCGGTGCCCAGGATCAGCACTTTGGGACCTCTCTGAGCTCAGCTCTCTCTGCTCCAGCATGGGCCCTTGCTTCCTGCCGAGGAGATGGCACTGTCTTGAGAGGCATGAATGGGAATTTCCTTCTTCCAGGCCCCAGTAGCATGACTTGGGATGGCTTTGACTGGAAAATCTGAATCAAAGAGTGCGTTTAGGCCAAGGATTTCCCCAAACGCTAATCAGCACTGATTACTTCCAGCGTGTTGCCTTTGGCTCCGCAGAGGGACTTGTCCATTGTGGCTGCAGTGTCTGGCTTGGGCTGCCCAGAAGTTGAGAAGTGAGTGTGTAGGGATGAGCCCCGGTGGTGGGCTGAGCCCCTTTGCCATCCTGACCTTTACTAGGTGTGAGAAACCCTAATTAGCAGATTCATGGGTCATTGGCTGGCCTTTCCTTTGGCATTACCACTTGGGGCTGGAGTTCCGCTTAAATGCAATCCTGAAAGTGTGTCGAGGAAACACTTGTATTAAAATCCTTGTGCGGTGTTGGAAAACGCCTTCTCTCCCCCATGCTGATGTCTTTGGAACAGAGTCAAAATGCTAAGGGTGCGTACGGTTGCCATGGTGCCGAACCTCAGGATCATCTCGAGAAAATAACGCAGTTCATTCACATCTTGGATGGACTGAATGAAGTTTTATTATTAGGTCCCCGGAAGTTCAGTAACTGTGCTGTTTAAAATAGCAGCAGAGGACTTGTAATCGGCTCTCCGAATGTCTTAGAGAACCTTGAAATGCTTTCAGGTCCAGCCCTGAATTTGCAGTCTGGAAATGAAACTCTCGGAGAGAGACAGGATGTGCTCAGGGTCACAGAGGGAGTTGTGGTGGCTGGACTAGAACCCAGGCCTCCTGGGTCCCAGGTCATAGATTTTTTAGTACTGTAACTGCCTTCTGCTAGGAAGAGTAAGACAGAGCTTGTAGCCTGGAGGAATACAAAGAATTAAAAAAAAAAAAAAAAAAAAAAAGGCAACCTCCCCCCCACCCCCAGTTCTGCTGAGATATAATTCACACTCCATAAAATTCACCCCTTTGAACTGTACAGTTTTTAGTATCTTCAGAGTTATGTAGCCATCACCACTATATAATTTCAGATCATTTTATCCCATCCCCTGTCCCCACCCCTTCCCCCGCCAAGAAACCCTGTACCCATTAGCAGTTACTTACTGCACCCCTACTCCCTCCCCCACCCCCACCACCACTGGTGTATTTCTCTGTGGATTTGCTGATGCCGGACATATAGTGGAACCATGGAACATGTGGTCTTTGGTGACTGGCTTCTTTGACTTAGTAAAATGTTTTCAAGGTCCAAACATGTTGCATCCATCCTTCATTCCTTTTTACAGCCAAATGTGGGAATCAAGCCTATACAGGGCTTGAATTTGAAAATAAAGCTGTAAAATTTTCCTTTGCCTGGTAAGCTTTCTCCTGGGGAGTCAGTCTCTTCATTTGGAGATGAAATGGGAGACTTTCTCAGCCTCCCTGAACCTAAGTAGTTACTACGTTACTTAGATGTTTTGACACCCCAGGGAAGAGTTGGTTTGTGGAGGAATGTATGTTCTTTCTTGTATTGCCAAGAGTATTAATACATGCTAAGTAATACAGATTCTCAAGAGGCAGGGTTGTAATGGACTTCTGCCTTACATTTATTTTCCAAGGGTTTGACTTATTTTAAGAAATTTAAATATTTTAAGAAATTTAAATTTTGCAACAATGTAATTTTCCTTCCCTTTCCCAAATTCATTTGCAGCTTTTAGTCCTCCAGTAGGAAAGAACAGTGTAGCAAACTCCCATATAACCTTCCCCTAGAGTCTCCAATTGTTAAAGTCTGGCCACATCTGTTTACTTTGTAACTCTCTAAGGATACACATCATACACCTATCCCTTACTGAATCATTTGAAAGTCTCTAGCACAGGTCATGACCAGTCACCACTCCCCCCCCTCGAACCCCCAATACTTAAGCAGGTGTCTCCAAGAAAAAGGACATTTTCCTAGCGACAGTGTCACTGCATACTCAAGAGGTTAGCACTGATAGAATAATACCTTGTAGAAAATTTCCCCAAATGCTCCCAACCAAGTGTCCTTTATGGTGTTGTTGTTTTTTTTTTAATCCAGGAAACAAAGATTACTCAATTGAAATTTGTTTCAGAGGTACTTCATCCTAACCTTTCATCTAGAAACCCCCCTATCTTTAACATTTTTTGGTTTGGGTCTTTTCTGACATTGCCATTTAAAAAAAAAATATTTTATTTATTTATTTGACACGGGGAGAGAGACAGTGAGAGAGGGAATACAATACATCAGGAGGAGTGGGAGGAGAAGCAGGCTTCCTGCTGAGCAGGGAACAGAATGTGAGTCTTGATCCCAGGACCCTGGGATCATGACCTGAGCAGTAGGCAGATGCCTAACGACTGAGTCACCCAGGTGCTCCTGACATTGCCATTTTTGAAGAAGCTAGGCCATTTGCCTTGTGAGATGTTATATACACAAGAGTTACAGGGTGGGGAGTGGTGGGGGCATGCAGGGTGGTGGGAAGGGTCCTTGTAAAATGCACATTCTGATTCTGGAAGCCACCGCTGGGGCCTGAGTCTGCATTTCTTTCTTCTTTCTCTCTTTCTTTCTTTCTTTCTTTCTTTCTTTCTTTCTTTTTAAGATTTTATTTATTTGACAGAGGAGATCACAAGTAGGCAGAGAGGCAGGCAGGGGGTGGGGGGGAAGCAGGCTCCCCGCTGAGCAGAGTGCGGGATGCTGCCTGGATTCCAGGAGCCTGAGATCATGACCTGAGCCCAAAGCAGAGGCTTTAACCCACTGAGCCACCCAGGTGCCCCTGAGTCTGCATTTCTAGCAGGCTTCCAGGTGATGCCAATGTGTGCTTCTTACCTACAGACCACACTGGGAGTAGCAAGGCTGTAGAATATCCATATTCTAGATTTGTTTGTTTCCTTGTAATTAACTCAAGTCCAACATTTTTGGCAAGTGCCCTTGGAAAGAAGTCATGAATGTGTCCCATTGCATCACATCAGGAGGTACATCATGTCGATTTGTCCTGTTATTAGTGATGTTAAGTGCCATCTCTTGATTCAAACAGTGTTTGCCAGCACTCCACTGAAATGCTACCTTTCTCCTATTGTAATTTTTTTTTTTTTTAAAGATTTTATTTGGGGGGCATCTGGGTGGCTCAGTCAGTTAAGCAGCTGCCTTCAGCCCAGGTCGTGATCCCAGGTCCTAGGAAGGAGCTCTGAGCTCTGCATTGGGCTGCTTGCTCAGCAGGGAAGCCTGCTTCTCCCTATCCCTCTGTTTGCCATGCCCTCTGCCTGTGTTCCTTCTCTCTTTCTGTCGAATAAATAAAATCTTTTTTTTAAAAAAGATTTTATTTTTAAGTAATCTCTACACTCAATGTGGAGCTCAAATTTACAACCCTGAGATCGAGAGCCCCATGCTCCAAGTGAGCTGGCCAGGCATCATTCTCCTGTTGTAATTTAAAGTAACCATTCAGGGGTGCCTGGGTGGCTTAGTCCTTAAGCTAAGCGGCTGCTTTCCCCTCAGGTCATGATCTTAGGGGCCTGGGGTCAAGCCTCGAATCCGGCTCCCTGCTCAGCGGGAAGCCTGCTTCTCCCTCTCTCACTCCCCCTACTCCGTCTTATACTCTTTCTCTCACTGTCAAATAGATAAAATCTTTAAAAAAAAATAAAGTAACCATTGAGATTGCATAAATATCCTGGACTGCAACAATTTTCACCCATTAATTATCTCTTTTTGGGAGAAGCATCTTGAGTTATAATCTCTTACTGGCAATGTATATCTCTTAATGTTATTAGCGATTAATTGTGTGTGTGTGTGAGAGTACTTTTTATTTTTTAAATGTAGCTAGTGGCTGGTTGACTCCCATTTGTATTGTAAACATTGGCTTTTACATTTCCCAAATTTGGAAGCCTTACAGTCCTCTTTTGTATGATTCCCAGGGGAAGTATTTACATCCCACAGCCAGGGGTGGGGTGGTGTCTGAAAAAAAATCCATTAAATTTTTGAGTATCTCCTGAAGTTGCTTGCTAGGACCACAACTGCGATTCTTAAATATCTCACAGATTTCAGAAAATGACTCTACTAAACTAGGCAGGCAGTTCTTACATGTTACAAGTTGTTATTCTTTTTTAAAAGTTTTTTTTTTTAAGATTTTATTTATTTATTTGACAGACAGAGATCACAAGTAGGCAGAGAGGCAGGCAGGGAGAGAGAGGAGGAAGCAGGCTCTCCGCGGAGCAGAGAGCCTGATGTGGGGCTTGATCCCAGGACCCTGGGATCATGACCTGAGCCGAAAGCAGAGGCTTTAACCCACTGAGCCACCCAGGCGCCCCACAAGTTGTTATTCTTGATTGAAACAGATTGGTGGCCTAGAAGGGAGTATTTGAGTGGGGGCCAGTGGCAGACGTGTCTTTGGTGGGCTTGGTGCTCTAGGGTATGTTCTCCCAACCCAGCCCTCAGTCCCTAAGAAACTGCAGAGGAGAGATTTCCAAATGAGGGTTCTTTACCAATGAGTGTTGGGGTGCTTGGCAGTTTTACAGATCAGTCCAGATCCCTCACTGTGCTGACCCGCAGGTAGAAAGACTAGGATTGGAGAGTGTTCAAAGCCAATGGAGAGTCCGAAAGACCTGGTTCTAAGTCCTGGCCCCACCTTCTACCAACACTGTGGCCTTGGGCAAGTGTCTGAGCCCTAATTTCCCTGTCTGTGAAATGGGGGTAATAATGGGTCTTGGCCTCATAGGTTTGTTGGAAGGATGAAAGGAGATGATCGTCTGAAATGCTTAACATAGGTCTTGGTACACACTGAATGCATGATGCATGTTGATTGAATGAGTTTCAAGTCCTTAAAAGGGTTAAATCTATTTTAATTTAAAACCTATAATGATACATTTACTGGTTAATTATTTCCAAACACCCATGTTCCCGATTTTGTCTGTCACCGTTTATTCAACAAATAAGTCTGAGCCCATATTATCAGAGATTGTGTGTGTAAAGTTTTGGTTTACTGCATTCCTTTAAGAAATGAGATCACTAAGTTATACATGTTTATTCTTTTTGGTGCTTGATCTACCGAATTGGATGGGGTGGTAGTGAATAGATTACCACTGACCACTTTCTGCATCATTATTATTCTAGAAATAAAGTCCTAAACAGGGAGATTCATTCCACAAAAATCACCTGAGTTTCTCCTCTGTCACCAAGCACTGCTCCTCCAATGCCAGGGTATGGGGTCTTGCCTAGTGGAACCCAGGGGTGGAAGCTGATCACCCATCTTATCATGTAGGATGAGGACTTTTTTTTTCTGACGGTGTGTTGCCCTGAGGCATAAACCATGTTCAGAATTCATTGTCTCATTTCTAGCATGGACATCTTTAAGGTAGGGGAAGGACACTTGTTGAAGCAGTGTGAGTACAGAAACCTTCTGGATTTTTGTTCCCTTTTCCCTTCCCCCTCATTTCTTGTGGTTAACTTTTTCCCCCATATAATTCAACAGTCCCACAAATTGAAAGGGTTGAGAGTCAGTCACCTATGGTCCTCCCAGGTTGCCAGAGAAAGCAGTTCAATTTGAATTTCAGAGAAACAATGAATAACTTTTAGTAGAAGTATGTTCCAAGTGGGACAGGCAGTTCTCTGTTGTTATAAGTCATCAAATGGGATATATTTACACCAAGCATCGAATGGGGTATACTTACACATCGAATGGGCTATACTTACACACTTAAATTATACTTACATGACATTATTTACTGTTTCTCTAAATTCATATTTAACTCGATATCCTGTATCTTATTTGCAAAATCTGGGGGCTGGAGATATCCCTTGCCTGCTCAGGGGTTTCATGTTCACTGTGGGGTGGTATTTGCAGTGCCAGGAGCACCCTAGGAGAGAACTGGAGTGGCATCTCATGGCGCTGTGGCTTTGGGCCCGAGGGTAGGGGCCAGATTAGTAATTAGCTAACCATGACCTCACCGGGGAGGAATGTGCTCTTGCTAGGTATTAGCAAGAGGGTTAGGCTCTTGGCTCTAGGGAGCCATTGTCAGAATCCTGTCAGTGACATCATCAGCTGGAAAAGCCAGCTTCCAGGCCTCAGGAAAAAAGCTCAAAGACAGGGCTCCAGTTTTGGTAATAAATGGAAATGGATTTTTACAGGTGGGGTGTGGAGGAATTTGTTACAACAGGAAGCCTGATGGAGCCTCCTGGTGCGTGCAGCCCCCAGCCAAGTTTCTGGGTTCTGATGAACAACCAGAAGCTTCTAATGTGGTGTGCGATTATACTGTTGGCCCAGTGCCCTGGAAAAGTTGGCTTGTTCTCGGGGCACACTCCAGGAGCTGTAAAAGGGGGTGTCAGGACTGCTTTGTGGCTCTGAGTGGGGCTCTTACACTGGGGAGGAAGGGAGACTGATGTGGTTAAGTATTCCTTATGCTGCTCAGAGTACTTCTAGAAAATGCATACTTGGTACCATCTGGTCCCTCCCCTTGGGGATGGGGTATGGGGGTGGCTTTGGACGAAGGGGCCAAGTTGTCCGGATTTAGACTCAAAAAGATCCTGTTTTTACCTTGTTTGGAAGAAATAGAGCAAGTTTTTAAATTTTCTTATTTTTAAAGGCTAATTTATTGTGTGCATGGCTAGGCTGTCAGACCAGAAGGGGACCCGACTTAAATCAAGTGAACGGGGTAAATAAAGCCATTTAATTTTATTTGAAATTTCCCGTAAAACCTTCTGGAAAAGAGGGGCTCTAGGGGTGAGAGTTCTGAGCTCAGGGCTGGGGTTTGCTGTTAGGTTTGTCTGGCCTGCTGGAGGTCCCAGTTACGCTGTTATGCAGGGCACTGGGCACTCTGCCCAGCTGAGTGCTAACAACCGGCACACTTGACCAGGTGGGAAGACTTGTGTTGAGCAAGGCGGAGGCTCAGAGCTCCGCTTCTGAAGGTCCTTCTGAAGGTCCGGCCTCCATCCCATCTGGCTTTCTTGTCTAGTTAGAATGCAGAAGCATTGCCCCCAAGTTTCCAGGTTGGCTCCCATAATGGTAAGGCTGGGACAGGTTCTCCTGGGCCCCCTTTTCTTCCACACCCTCCCCTGGGGTTCCCCCACCCACTGGTGCAGTGCCACCCCCCCACCACCCCCCGCAGGTCACAGAGCGTCTGGAAGCCTCTGCTTGGGCAGCTGTTCAGTGGGCAGCGCGTGTGCATGTCCTACGTGAAGTGTTGCAGCCTGGCTCTCAGGTTCTGAGCTGTTACTTAGGAGGTGGCTGATGTTAACTGGACGCATTAGAGGAAGTCATCAAAAGGGTAGAGCCGGAACCACTGTGGAGTACTCCTGGCCGTCATTTGGGGTCCTCTCCATTTCTCTGATCCCTCTGTAAGATGGATGTGCCTGAATTCATCCCAGGAACTAAGGGCAGAGCCTCTCCAATGAGCAGCTCCTGCAACCCCCTTCTGGTCCACTGTGTTAGTGTCCACTGCTAGTGGATATCTTTTAAAAAAAGAAAAGTTGAAACACAGTTCTGAAGACACCACTACAGCCCATTTATTCCAAGGGACCGGCAGAGTCCTCCTTGTCTTTGTTGGAATGTGGCTTCATTGCTTTGAGACAAGTGTCTCATGGCGTCTGTGAGAAAGGAAGCTTGAAGCAGTAGCTTTGGGCACTGAGTTCCTGACTTCCTGGGTGCGCTCACTTTCCTTTCTGCTTCCCCGTTCACCTCTCTTGGGGTATGTCTGCCTTAGGCCCTTTCCCAGTCGAGGAAAAGGTTGGCCTCTTCGACAGGGGTTTTGGGGCAGTTGGATTCCCATGGGGTCTTGTTGTTGTCAGCAATTCTGAACCCTTAGCCCCTACTCAGAAGCTTTAAAAATTACTGATAATTTTTAAGAAATCCTCATTTTGTATTCTTGTGGGGAGAGCCACTTTTTTTTTTTTTAAGCTTTTCAGATAATTCCATTGCGTAGCCAGGGTTGAAGCTCAAGTGATTTCTTTCTTTCTTTCCTTTTTTAAAGATTTTATTTATTTATTTGACAGAGAGCATACACAGGGGGAGGTGGTAGGCAGAGGGGGGAGGTGGTAGGCAGAGGGAGAGAGAAGCAGACTCCCCACTGAGCAGAGAGTCCGACGATGTGCGTTTTGATCCCAGGACCCTGGGATCATGACCTGAGCCAAAGGCAGGTGCTACCCAGGCACCCTGAAGCTCAAGTGATTTCTCTGAGCAACAGAGGTGGTAAGGCTTGAGAAGAAGGTTGGATATGCCAAGCCTGAGGTGGGACCAAGGTCATGACCACCATTAACAGCAGGGCAACCCTGGCCTGTCAGTGGGGAGAGACTCAATTTATTTTACATCCATCTTACATAAAATTTGGTTTGATTATAATGGCATATTTTATAACTCAGGAAGATAGATGAGGATCAGGAAAGAACATTCCATATATATCAGTACCAGCATGAGATCCCTTCAGATTAAGAACTTCTGACAAGGCTGCTGGAGTTCAAAGCCATTTTTGTCACGAGATGCCGCTCCCCCTCATGCTGTCTGAGGGTGGGTCTGCTTGTTAACAAAGGTCCAATCATTTGGCACCCAGCCTGGTGAGTAAAGCAGCTGAGTAAGAGGGGAAACAGGGCCTTGGGTTAGAAAAACCAGAGCAACAAGTGGTCTGGCTGGATTTTCTTATCTATTCAGAGAAGCCCCAGAAGCTGCAAGAATCACAGCTTCCAGACTGTCTCTCGTGTGCAGTGGCTGTGACATTTCTGAGGATCAGAGCAGCGGGACCCTGGGATCATGACCTGAGCCGAAAACAAGAGTCAGACACTTACCCGACTGAGCCCCCCAGGGGCCCTACTGTTAACCCATTTTACAAATAGGAAAACTGAGGTTCCAGGAGGGTGAGATCTTGTGGTAGTGGAACGGGATGTTGACCGAGTGGTTTTATCCCTCTGTACTGCCGATAGGAAGTCCATCTGGGCTTTTTAACTTTAACCTAGATTCTAGCCCTTAAAAAGATGTGATAAGCAGGTTTTAGGTAAATATATTAATTTCAAAAAAAATATTTTTAAAGACAGTTTGTATTTGGTACTTAACTATAAAACACATTCATTTCACAAATTTAGTGAATGCTTATTAACCTTAAATGTGCTATGCTGGGGCATTGGGGTGGTTCAGTGGGTTAAGCACCTGACTCTTGTTTTTGGCTCAGGTCATGATCTCAGGGTCATGAGATTGAGCCCATGTTAGACTCCGTACTCAGTGTGGAGTCTGCTTGAGATTTTCTTTCCCTCTTCATCTACCCCTCCTGCTTGTAACTCTCTCTCTCTCAATTGTAAAATAAATAAATCTTTTTTAAAAAATATTTTATTTACTTATTTACAAAGAGACACAGGAGAGGGAACACAAGCAGGGGGAGAGGGAGAACAGGCTTCCCGCTGAGCAGAGACCCCGACATAGGGCCTGATCCCAGGACTCTGGGATCGTGACTTGAGCCAAAGGCAGATGTTTAACAACTGAGCCACCCAGGCGCCCCTAAAATAAATAAATCTTTAAAAAGAAAAAGTAATAAAGACACTGTGCTAGGGACATGGTCTTATCTTCCAGTATCTTAGAGTGAAGGGGAGAAAGCCAGGGAGTGAGTGTCCAGGTCACTGTGGCATGTTTGGTAGGAGAAGGTTCTTAAAGGGCACGAAGAGCAACAGTTTTCTTTTCTTTCCTTTTTTAAAGATTTTGTTTATTTATTTGACAGACAGAGATCACAAGTAGGCAGAGAGGCAGGCAGAGAGAGAGAGAAGGAAGCAGGCTCGATCCCAGGATCCTGGGATCATGACCCAAGCCAAAGGCAGAGGCTTTAGCCCAATGAGCCACCCAGGTGCCCCGAGCAGCAGTTTTCATCTGGGGTGTCAGGAAAGGCCTGTGGCAATAGTGGCATTTAAAGGGGCAGATTCAGGAGACAGGACGTTCTGGCCTGCAGAACTGCTTGGGAGTGGGAAGGGAGTGCAGGAAGGTGAGAGCACTTGGTACATCACCCCCCCGATTGGCTTAGGACTTACTGAGGCTGGGACCATCAGTTGTGATGTTGGCCAGGTAATGAAAAACCTCAGAAGGGATGATAACAGGCTTGGGTTTGACTGTGTAGACCTGTTGGCTGGCTAAATTTAAATTAAGTAAAAAAAATTAAAAGGTACAATTTAGCATTTTAGTCACACTGACCACATTTCAAGTGCTCAGCAGTATGGCTCATGGCTACCAAATTGGACAGCATATATAAAACATTTCCATCATCACAGAATTATGTAGGCAGTGGCGCCAAACCTGGCCCCCCTGCCTGTTTTTGTAAATGAGTTTCACTGAGACACAGGCCACACCTACTCACTTTTGTATAGCCTGTAGGGGTTTTCTCCCAGCAGTAAATTTGAATAGTTGCACCATGGACCATATGACCTATAAACCCTAAATACTTGCTCGGTGGCCCTTTACACAACATGTTTGTTGACCCCTGCCACAGACCATAGGGAGTAACAGAAGGTGTTCATTCTGGGAGTAGCATAAGTGATTGTATTCATGGCCTGAGAGGATAGCTCAGTACTGGTGGGTAGGCCATATTGGTTGGGAGACCTAGTCACAGTGACCTCCTGAGGTCCCCATGAGAGATGACCAATGCCATGCCCTGGCAGGTGCAGTTTCACTGACCCATGCCCCATTTACTGCACACCCATTACTGAAGTCCTTTCATTTCTTGGTTCTAAAAATCCACTAATTGGAGCCAGGAATTTTTTAAAATGATTTTTAAAATTATTATTTTAAGATTTTATTTGAGAGAGAGAGAGCATGGGAGGGGAGAAGGTCAGAGGGAGAAGCAGACTCCGCATGGAGCTGGGAGTCTGATGTGGGACTTGATCCTGGGACTCCAGGATCATGACCTGAGCTGAAGACAGCTGCTTAACCAACTGAACCACTCAGGCACCCTAAACGAGTTTATTTATTTATTTATTTAAAGATTTTTATTTATTGACAGAGATCACAAGTAGTAGGCAGAGAGGCAGGCAGAGAGCGGC
>PISX010014451.1:0-52985 GCA_004024625.1 Mellivora capensis
TAGTGATGATGAACATTTTTTCATGTGTCTGATAGCCATTTGTATGTCTTCATTGGAGAAGTGTCTGTTCATGTCTTCTGCCCATTTTTTGACATGATTATCTGTTTTGTGTGTGTTGAGTTTGAGAAGTTCTTTATAGATCCTGGATATCAGCCTTTTGTCTGTACTGTCATTTGCAAATATCTTCTCCCATTCCATGTGTGGCCTCTTCATTTTGTTGACTATTTACTTTGCTGTGCAGAAGCTTTTGATCTTGATGAAATCCCAAAAGTTCATTTTCGCTTTTGTTTCCTTTGCCTTTGGAGACATATCTTTTTTTTTTTTTTTTAAAGATTTTATTTATTTGTTTGTCAGAGACAGAGCGAGAGAGAGCAAGCGAGCACAGGCAGACAGAGTGGTGGGCAGAGGGAGAAGCAGGCTCCCTGCTGAGCAAGGAGCCCGATGTGGGACTCGATCCCAGGACGCTGGGATCATGACCTGAGACGAAGGCAGCCGCTTAACCAACTGAGCCACCCAGGCGTCCCTGGAGACATATCTTGAAAGAAGTTGAGCTTTAACCCTGGGTGGCTCAGTGGGTTAAAGCCTCTGCTTTCAGCTCAGGTCATGATCCCAGGTTCCTGGGATCGAGCCCCGCATCGGGCTCTCTGCTCCTCGGAGAGAGAGCCTGCTTCCTCCTCTCTCTCCCTGTCTGCCTCTCTTGCCTGCTTGTGATCTCTGTCTGTCAAATAAATAAAATC
The DNA here is from genome assembly GCA_004024625.1 of Mellivora capensis. Lineage (NCBI taxonomy): Eukaryota > Metazoa > Chordata > Mammalia > Carnivora > Mustelidae > Mellivora > Mellivora capensis. The sequence continues at coordinate 738 of PISX010014451.1, forward strand.
TTAAAAAAAAAAAAGAAGTTGCTGTTGCTGATATCGAAGAGGTTACTTCCTATGTTCTCCTCTAGGATTCTGATGGATTCCTGTATCACGTTGAGGTCTTTTATCCATTTTGAGTTTATCTTTGTGTATGGTGTAAGAGAATGGTCAAGTTTCATTCTTCTACATATAGCTGTCCAATTTTCCCAGCACCATTTATTGAAGAGACTGTCTTTTTTCCATTGTATTTTTTTTCCTGCTTTGTCGAAGATTATTTGACCATAGAGTTGAGGGTCCATATCTGGGCTCTCTACTCTGTTCCACTGATCTATATGTGTCTGTTTTTATGCCAGTACCATGCTGTCTTCTGATCACAGCTTTGTAGTAAAGCTTGAAATCAGGTAATGTGATGCCACCAGTTTTGTTTTTCTTTTTCAACATTTCCTTAGGAATTCGGAGTCTCTTCTGATTCCACACAAATTTTAGGATTATTTGCTCTAGCTCTTTGAAAAATGCCGGTGGGATTGTGATCGGAATGGCATTAAAAGTATAGATTGCTCTAGGCAGTATAGACATTTTAACAATGTTTATTCTTCCGATCCAAGAGCATGGAATGGTCTTCCATCTTTTTGTGTCTTCTTTAATTTTTTTCATGAGCGTTCTGTAGTTCCTCGAGTACAGATCCTTTTTCTCTTTGGTTAGGTTTATTCCCAGGTATCTTATGGTTCTTGTTGCTGTAGTAAATGGAATTGATTCTCTAATTTCCCTTTCTGTATTTTCATTGTTAGTGTATAAGAAAGCCACTGATTTCTGTACATTGACTTTGTATCCTGCCACATTTGTGAAATATCATCCTCACTGGGAAGAAGCTGACAGTCTTCCCTTTGAGATCAGGAACACGACAAGGAATATGTATTTTTTTTAAAGGTTTGGAATCCTGTATTTCTTATGACTTATTGACCTGGTCTCTGATATTACCAAAAATGTATGTTCCTTTAAAAACTTCCATTACTGGACGCCTGGAGGCTTAGTCAGTTAAGGTTCTGACTGTTGGTTTTGGCTCAGGTCGTGATCTCAGGGTCATGAGATAGAGCCCGAACTGGTCTCTGGGCTCTTCTGTTACTCTGCCTGTGATTCTTGCTTTCCCTCTCTCTCCCCCTCTGCCCCTTTCCATATTGCTCTCTCGTATTCTCTGAAATAAATAAATAAATCTTAAAAAAAACCCTTTCATTGTAAGTAGGAGGACCATTTGGAGGTTTCATCTCCTAGGAGACAGGGACTGGGTCTGTGCGCTGAGCTCCTAGGAGATTTGGCTAATTTGTCCTTTTGGAATAAACCTTTTGTGACAACTGGTCCCCATTACATCCTCAGACCCCGCTGGTGGGTTGTGGGTGACCCGCTCCGGGCTGACCCTGTCTGTTCTTAAGCTGTTCCTGCTTTCGCAGCGTCCGCTCATCTCGAACTCTCATTCCCTTTCGGCTTTCGGAGAGAGAATGGTGAAGGGAGGATGTAATTGTACCTTGGGAACAGACGGATGCTGACCAGAAGAAGCACACCCGTTTGTTTCTTTGTAGTAAAACCAGCGAGTGGATATTTAGTCCTGTTTGTCTTGGCATTCAGATGCGTTCTTGTTAAAACACTGTGTTCATTCTTCCTCTTTGGGTGTCATGATCGAGTCGAGCTTCTATATACACTGACCTTGTTTCTCACACACACGTCGTCGTCATCAGGATTAATGTTCGCTCTCCTGGGCCACACCTGCCCACTGAAACCTCTGCCCCCATGATGGCTCTTTGTCGTTTTACTTCAGTGCCTGACGTCTTTGAGGTGACTCCTGCATTTTGGGAACAGCAGGATGTTTCCTGTGTATTCTGATATTTTCTTGTCTCTGGACGTGGGATCTCTGTCCTCCAGGGAGTTCGAGTTGAGAATGAAGCCTGAGTGCCAGAGGGCAGGTGGCAGGTCGCTGTCCCCCTGATGGGATGCTCCAGCTAGGAGGGCACAGAGCAGGAAATGGTTGGGATGCTCATTTCTCACTAACCTCCCGTGTTCTGTCCCTCAATTCTGGTGTGGGCTTTCCTCCACTGTAAACCCTTCCTCTGTGTTTAGTGGTCCTGCCAGTGAGGAGCCCATGAAAATTTCCTGTGAACAGGTGTGATACTGTGGCGGGAATGTGGGGCAGTCACTCATGTCTGTCACTCTCTCAGGGGGCTTGAAATCATCTGTCAGATATTCCTGGTATCAAACTCTCTTATTTCTCCAGTTTGGGTTGGTTTCATAGAAGGAGCTGTGATGAAGAATTTGGGTCAGTCATTTCTTTAAACTTTTCTTCTGTTGCTGGTAGAAGTCAAAGGTTGCTACTGTCATCCTGAAAGAATCATTTCCCCTTATTCAATTTTATTTTCTAACTTACTTTAGAAAAGAGACACATTGAACTTTTTACCATTTTTGCTGTTTCCCAGAAAGCATAAGTATTTAAGAATATTTTAGAAGCAAGCAGCTAATATTTGAACGTTTTGGCATTCGCATATATGCGTATATGATGGCGCGTGTGCGCAAAGTACGTTTGTTGTTTATAACCCAGGTAAATGTTGGCATTTTTATTGAACACAAGTAATGAAACAAGTCTCCACCAGAAACCAACATGTGCATCATTGGGCTTTATCTATTTTGAAAATTATTTTACAACAGCCTGAACTTCCATTGTGCGTCTCTCCGGCCCCTATTAGAATAATACCAAAACACTCTGGCCAGTGCTGTGGGACGGTAGGATTTAGCGATGAACAAAACCTGTCTTGGGTAATACTAAAGTGCGAGTTAGAAATCATTTTTTGATGGAGGCATAATACTCCATAGTGTATATGGACCACATCTTCTTTATCCATTCGTCTGTTGAAGGGCATCTTGTTTCTTTCCGCAGTTTGGCGACCGTGGCCATTGCTGCTATAAACATTGGGGTACAGATGGCCCTTCTTTTCACCACATCTGTATCCTTGGGGTAAATACCCAGTAGCGCAATTGCAGGGTCATAGGGAAGCTCTATGTTTAACTTCTTGAGGAATCTCCATACTGTTCTCCAGAGTGGCTGCACCAACTTGCATTCCCACCAACAGTGTAGGAGGGTTCCCCTTTCTCCACCACACCCAGTGCTCCATGCAATGTGTGCCCTCCCTAAAACCCACCACCAGGCTCCCCTAACCTCCCACCCCCCGCCCCTTCAAAACCCCTCAGGTTGTTTTTCAGAGTCCATAGTCTCTCATGGTTCACCTCCCCTTCCAATTTCCCTCAACTCCCTTCTCCTCTCCATCTCCCCATGTCCTCCGTGTTATTTGTTATGCTCCGCAAATAAGTGAAACCATATGACAATTGACTCTCTCTGCTTGACTTATTTTACTCAGCACAATCTCTTCCAGTCCCGTCCATGTTGCTACAAAAGTTGGGAATTCTTTCTGGTGGGTTTTAGGGAGGGCACGTATTGCATGGAGCACTGGGCGTGGTGCAAAAACAATGAATACTGTTATGCTGAAAAAAAAATTAAAAACAATCATTTTTTTCACATTAAGAAATTTGGAGATAAGTCGACAACATTTGGTAACGATTTTCTTCTCACGCATCTTTTACTCTTTCCTCATCCTTGAAATACCCGAGATTTATACTTTTGAAACAATTGTGTGAAGAGAGCATTTACAGAGTCATGTTACTAAATTTGGGGAGGTTCAAGCAGATGATGAAAGATACACACTTTCTAGATTCCAGAAGGGGTTTCTCTATCAAAACAACATTTTTTAGAATATCGATTTCTTTGTGTCTCTGTGCAGCTGATGTTTGCATTTGAAGGAAGCCTAATGAAAGAGCTTTCAAAATTCTCCTACTGTGTTTGAGCCCAAAGGGTGTTTGTTTTTGTTTCTTTCAGGTGTAGGTTTGGTTCTCAGGACACATTTCCGGGACTTATGTTTTACTAACCTTTCTCCTTGCCTTAATAAAAAAAAAATCAATAGAGTGGAAATTGTCATACAGCAGTGACTTTCCACTGCAGGCGAGTGTAAATCCATATATTAAAACTAATCTTGGTGACCCAGCCAAGGTTTTGCTTTCAAAGATGGAGGGAGTCCGTCACCGCCAGTACCCCAGTGACCTTCCTGCCACCCCCTTAAGTGACGAGTCAAGTCGAGTTGCACGTCGCATTTTGCTGCAGCCCAGGACAACTGGTGCTGCCTTGGTGGTGAGGGTCTCCTGCTTTGGGCGGCTTCACGGTTGCTTTTAGGAGATGGAGCCAGCAGCTCTCCCTCGGTCCGGACTGAGCCTCTGAGCAGATAACCACCGTCCGGCGTCATTTGGCGTGTTTGCTTTAGTATCTTTAGCAAATTCACAAATACTTAGAAAGTTCTTCTCAGAGCACTGATGTTTGTTCGTAGCTCACTGGCTGCCTCTTATTTTCGTTAATAGCGACACTCAGAGGACCAGCTGGTTTTGCCAAATGTCCTGCTTTGGAGGGAATCGTCAGCATATGTGGTAGGATAGACAGTAGTTTCTCAAAGGGACGTGTGTTTTTAACGTCAGTAGATTTTAAGGGCCTTGGCTATGTATAGATTTTTTTATTTTTATTTTTTGAAAGATGTATTTACTTGTCAGATAGCGTACAGCAGAGGGAGCAGAAGAGGGGGAAGCCAGCTCCCCGCTGAGCGGAGCCTGATGTGGGGCTCGATCCCAGGACCCTGGGACCATGACCAGAGCTGAAGGCAGAGGCTTAACGATGGAGCCGCCCAGGCGCCCCGTGTGTAGAGTTTATGAAATACTGTTTCATTGAGTGAGCGCCACTAGTTTGTTGGGTGCTGTGATGGTACTTTGTTAGCTCTAGTATAGAGAACCTTTCTAGGAGTCTGGGCTCCAGCTTCATCCTTTCGGGGCACAGCCTATAGGGTTTGCGAGGTAGGCACGTCATCGGAATCTTATCCTGACATCCTATGTGTCTGATCGATTTGCATGTCACTCAGATAATTCAGATCATCTTCTAAAACGTGGGGTGAGACATGACGGGTCACTGAAGGTGTCGTCTCCCTGTCCAAGACGTCCTCTGGGGAGTACCATGTGGTGCTCACCACGTACACCCCAGCTCAGTTAGTCCCTCTGTTTGCAGATAAGGGATCTAAGAGGGACTACCTGTCGCCACTCTGGTCCCAGGCTGGGGTCAGTCACTGCCCTGGCTTGGCCCCGTCTCTGCCACCTTCTTCCTGCCCTTTCCATGTCATTGCCTGGATGGTTCCTGTGATTTCATGGGGGCCCTGGCTGACCCACACGATACCGTGGTAATGTTAACAAAAAACGTGAAGGTAGATGAGACACAAAACCACGTGTTTACGGGCCTCGAAATGTTTCCAGGAACATGGAGACATGGTGCTTTAATTAGAGCAGGGGTTTGTAACTGGGCTGCACGGACGTCCTGGGTCGACAGATGACTCGTGACCATGGGCTCGAACAGGAGAAACCCCGTCCTTGTTCCAGTAGCTTCTGGTGGGAGCTTACACTTCCGGTTAGGAATGCCATGGCCTCTCCCTGGGAGGGCGGAGGGCGGCTCACATGGCATCGGGGCTGGCGTGTCTCCGTGAAGGAGTGAGTTCATCCACGTGTTGAAATCGGTGTTAGTGTGACACCTGCTGTGGGACCGTCAGACGTGCAGTGTACCTCCTGTAGCATTAGTGCATCGCGATTGGACATGTTCGACTACTTCAGTGCGACTGTCTTGTGTGTGTTTTGTGACATGCCTTTGCGGACAGTCTTCTTCTTCTTTTTTTTTTTTTAATGATTTTTATTTATTTATTTTGGGGGAGAGAGAGAGAGAGAGACAGAGTGAGAGAGAGCATGAGAGGGGAGGTCAGAGGGAGAAGCAGACTCCCCATGGAGCTGGGAGCCCAATGTGGGACTCGATCCCAGGACTCCGGGACCATGACCTGAGCCGAAGGCAGCTGCTCAACCAACTGAGCCACCCAGGCGCCCCTGCGGACAGTCTTCTGATAGGGTACGTGGGCTCTGCAGGATGTGAGCCCCACACCCTGTCGTAGGAGCACATTGTCTTTCCTCATCCGTCTACCCAAATATCTGGACGCGCTACCAGGAGGCTTGCGGATGCTGGTGTGGTGTCCGTGGCAGCGTGGGTGTGTGGATTCCCCCGTTCACCGGACAAAGCATGTTGAATGCCGCTGTCACCCGCCCGCAGACCCCGGGCTGTGCCGGGAGCCGCAGTTGCTGACTGTCCGGCACGGGCTTCCTGTTTGCTGGTGACCCTGTGTGCGCACCTCAGGGGTCTTTACTGCTTCCCTCTGTTGTTACCAAGGACACTGAGTCTTAGGCAGGTTCCGTCACTTTCTTTCGGCCACTCCATGCGTGTGTCCCCACGCTGCGATTTGGGGCAGGTGGGCCTGGCTCCAAGCAGGAGCTCCCCCCTGCTGTGCCGATTGGTCGATGGTGCCCGCACGCAACATTCTATGGTTCTGGGGCCTGATTGGGTGGGATGATGGAATCACCTTTCTCTCCCACCCTGCTCTGTCTGATGGGACACGTTCCTCTCCGTTCCTTGTCCCTCGGTCTCGACGTTTAAACAGGACGCACTCTTGATGGGGCCCGAGGCTTGTCACCTGCTTCTCTTCCCTCTATCTTGCATGTAATGAGGTCACCATGACCTCCTGCCAGGAATTTTGGATCAGCTTTTCTCCCTCAGTCATTAGCTTTCTCACAAGAAGGTAAGACTAATGGCAAATCCAATCAGACCATCATACTTTTCTCTGCCTTCTATCTGTTTATTGGCTGTAAATTTTAGTGGATTATCAGCTTCATTCTACTTAAGATTCTGTTGGGTCATTTTCATCTTTCTCCCACCAGCTTAATTGATTGTCTGCCTACAGTGAATAAAATCAAAATGCCTCTGCTTCCTAGGCTTTACTATAAATTGCCGACAGAATTATGTTCTCAGCAAACAGGGTTTGTACTGATTAATGGCTACTGTCACGTTAGCGTCTTTGCCGCTTCCGCACTTTTGTCAAGGATAGACTCCCCGCCAGAGCCCAGTGAGGCTTTGTGCCTTCCATGAGCCTTTCCTGGGGAACCAGAATGCTGCGTGTATACCGTGAGTGACTCCTCTTCCTTCACGTGCATCTCCTGTAGCTTTACAAAAGTCTTCGTTTCATCGCATGCTGTTTGCACTCCTGAGTCTGCAGATGGATTCAGGTAGTCCTGCTGCAGACACTGGTGGACCTTGTCCCATGTTTGCTGTGTACAGACTTGGTGCTGGACGCCAGGTTGCCGGATGCAGAGGAGATGTGGTGTGAAAATCGGGGGTAGGTGGTAGTAGGGATGACGCCTGAAACATGTAGGTAGGTGCTGTCAAGAGGAAGTTCAGAGCTTAGAGCCATCACGACAGCAGAGTGAGAAGCTGGAGTGGAGCACTTCATCTGACTGTGTCAGGTCCCCAAGACCATCCCCTGCTTCAGTGCCTCGGCGGGAGGACTTGGGGACAATCGTACTCATGGATAGGATGTATTAGAGCAGAAGGATGTTCTACTGTGGCCTAAAACGCCTAATGTGCTGTCTCGTTATCCACTACCCTATCCTCCATCCCTGAGCACAGGCACTTGTGTTGGGTGACAGTGACAAGCCCACTTTGGCCTCAGGGCTCAGCACTTTCTTATCACTCTGTGCAGTGCTTTTCTTCATGTGTGTTGGTTTGTCAGGGCTGGTCTGACAATGTGCCTCCCAGTTACTGGTATAAACAACCAGAATGTATTGACTCACAGTCCTGGAGGCTGCCAGTCAAGGTCAAGGTGCCATCAGGGTGGTCCCTTTAAGGACTAGGAGGGAGGTTCTCCTTTGCTTGTAGATGGCTTCTTCTGTGTCTCTTCGCTTCTTGTTCCCTATGTGCATGTCTGTCTCTATGTTCAAATGCCTCCCCTCTTTTTTTGAGGACTCCAATCATCCTGAATTAGGGTTCACCCTTACTTTAACTTGACTATCTCTGTGAAGACCCTGTGTCTAAATAATATTGCATTCTGAAGTATTAGAGGTTAAGACTTCATTATACTTTGGTGGTGAGGGGCATGTCACCCATAATACCATGTTATGAGCATTTTCTCTACGATGCCTCTGTTCTCCACTAACTTGAGTGCTCTGCTAGCAAGGTGTGTATGTTTGGGACAGAACTATATGCCTAACACTTAACATGGGTGAGAATCTAGTATGAGCTCCAGAAATGTTTGTTGAATAAATAAATCAGCAAAAAGGAGCAACCAGAGAAGTGGAAGGAGAACCAGGAAGTTGGCATATTGGGGAAGGCAGGAGATAAGTTTCAGGGACATAGGGATGCATATTAGTGCCTGATATTAAAGACACATCAAGAAGAAGATAATGAAAATTGTGTTGCATTGGTACTATAAAGGGTCCAGATAGGTTTCTGGTGCCCAAAGGAAACTCAGATTTCATTTGATTGGGGAAGGAATGACAATGGCAGAAGAACTTAAGTTACTAATTTCTGAGGCACATGGAACAAGTTGAAGGTTTATTTCACGTATGGGAGACTGGTTCAGCATTTGAAAATTGACTAGTGGAATCCATCACATCAACACATCAAATAAGAAAAGTTATATCATCACATCAGCAATTATAGAAAAAGCACTTCACAAAATCTAACATCTAATCATGATAAAAACTCAGAACACACTGGGAATACAGGAGCTTCTTCACAAGATAAAGAAAATCTGCAAAAATGCCACAACTGACATCATATGTAATGGTGACAAAGTAGAGTCTTTTCCTCTGAGATCAAGAGCAAGGGAAGGATGCCTCCTCTCTCCACTTCTTTTACCTTTGTAGTAGAATTCTTGGACAATGCAATAAGATAAGAAAAGGGAAAGAGGTATACATATTGGAAAGGATGGAATAAAACTGTTTTGACATGCATGATTGTTGATGTAGAAAATCAAAAAGAATCCACAAAAAACCCTCTCAGATCTAAAAAGTAATTATAGCAAGGCTGCAGAATATAAGGATAATATAAAAAGTTAATTGCTTTCTTATGTACGAGCAATGAAAAATTGGAATTTGAAATTAAAAAAAAAATCTTACAAAAAAATCTAATGAACTAGGGATCTGGGTGGTTCAGTGGGTTAAGCCTCTGCCTTTGGCTCAGGTCATGATCCCAGAGTCTTGGGATGGAGCCCGCATCAGGCTCTCTGCTCCACAGGAAGTCTGCTTCCGCCCCCCTCTCTGCCTGCCTCTCTGCCTACTTGTGATCTCTTTCTCTCTCTGTCAAATAAATAAAATCTTTGAAAAAAAATCTAATGACCCATGTGTAAGATCTATTTGGAGATAACTACAGAACCTTTGTGAAATAAGTGAAAGAACAAAATAAAGGACTGATGTTGCATCGTGTTTGTGGATAGGAAGACCTGGTGTTGGTATGATGGCAGTTTTCCACGGCTTGATCTGTCGATTCATTGCCACCTCAGTGAAAATACCAGCAAGTTACTTTGTGGATAGCAACAACAGACTTAGAGGTTTATGTGGAAAAGAATAAGACCCAGAATAGCCAGTGCAATAACAAAGGAGGAGAGTAACGTCATAGGACTGGCTCTGCCAATTCCGAGACTTATTAAAGATACGGCTAATGGTAATCGAGAGAGTGTGGTCTTGGTGAATGTGTAGACAAATGGATCAGAGGACCAGAATGGAGAGCCCAGAAGAGACCCAGATAAATATACTCAACCGATTGTGACGAAGGGGCAGGAGCAATACGATAGAGCAAAGATACCATCTTTTCAGCAAATGGGGCTGGACAGTTGGATGTCCCCATGCAGAAAAATAAATTTAGACACATACTTACGTCCTTTACAAGAATTATCTCAAAACGGACACAGACCTAAATGTAAAATGCAAAACAAAAAACACCGAGGAGAATTCGGATGACTTTTGTTACGTTGATGATTATCTTAGACACAACATCAAAGGTATGTGATTCACGAAAGAACTCACTGATAGCCTGGACTTCATTAAAAACAAAAAACAAACAAAAATTGTGCTGTGTGACAGATAGTGTCAAGTGGATGAAAAGACTGTCCACAGACTGGGAGATAATATTTGTCAAAGACACAGCTGATAAGAATTAGTATTTAAAACATACAAAAAATTCTTAAAACTCGGCAATAAATAACTCAGTTTAAAAATGGGCAAAGGAGGGGTGGGTGCCTGAGTGGCTCAGTCAGTTAGGCATATCTGACTCTGGATTTTGCCTCAGCTCATGACATCGGGGTCATGAGATTGAGCCTCGGGTTGGGCTCCATGGTGGGTGTGGAGCCTGCTTGAGATTCTCTCTCTCCTTTGCCCTTCCCACTTGAGGTGTCTCTCTCTCTCTCAAAAAATTGGCTGAAGGTTTGAATGGGTATTTCATCAGAGAAGAAATACATTGCTAAAAATCGAGTAAACATCTGTATACAGTATGAAGAACAGGTCCACGTCATACGTCCTCAGGGAAATGCAAGTTAAAACCAGGAGATGTCACCGTATGCCAGCAAGATGGCCACCATCCAGATCACAACTGCACCATGTGTCAGAGAGGACGTGGGGACCAGAGACCCTCCTTCACTGCGGGCGGGAATACGGGAGGGGCACCCACTTCAGACAGTGTAACAGCGTCGTGAGGAACTGAAAATACTCTACCATTTCCTGCCACAACTACACTCTTCAGTATTTACCTACAGGAGTTGAAAGCATGTGTCCACAGAAGAATTTGCACATAGATTTTTTTTTATTAAAGATTTGTATTTATTTCTTTATTTGACAGAGAGAGATCACAAGTAGGCAGAGAGGCAGGCAGAGAGAGGGGAAGGGAAGCAGGCTCCCCGCTGAGCAGAGAGCCTGATGCGGGCTCCATCCCAGGACCCTGGGATCATGACCTGAGCCGAAGGCAGAGGTTTTTTTAACCCACTGAGCCACCCAGGCGCCCCTTTTATAGCAGTTTTATTCATGATTCCAAACTTGGAAGCAACTGACGAGTCCTTTAGTAGGTGGATGGGAAAATAAACAATAAACTGTTGTCTGTCTAGACGGTGGACTAAATTCAGCACTAAATAGAAAGGAGCCATCAAGCCTTGGAAAGACATGGCAGAACCTTCATGCATATTATTATGAAGTCAAAGACGTCCATCTGGAAAGGCCACATCCGGTAGGAATGCGACCATGTGACCTTCTGGGAAAGGCAGAACTACACAGACAGTAAAAAGTTGAGTGGTTGCCCGTGTTGCGAGAGGGAGGGATGAAAAAGGGGGCACACAGGGTTTTTAGGACAGTGAAACTTCTCTGTAGGATACTGTATGATACTGTCTCTCTTACTCTGATGTGATAATATCATTATCCATTTGTCCAAACCCATAAGATACGTAGCAGCAGGAGAGACCCTGATGTAAACTGTGGACTTGAGTCAAGACCAACATACTAATGTGTATCAGATGTTCATCGAAGGGGAACCAGAAGCGGGGTGAGGAAGCATTCTGTGTGAACGCTGTACTTTTTTTTTTATAACCCTGAAACTGCTCTAACGATTGTCCCTCTTAAAAAGTTTGATTTGCACACTTTTTTTTTTTCTGTGCCTATAAAAGAAGAGCTGGTTAGTGGGAGATCTTTGGGTTTGAACCAAGGGTGTCTGACCTCAGGGCTCAGCACATGTGGGCAGCACAGAAGCCCTGTGGGCAGTGACCACACATGTGAGCCTCCTGACCCGACCCTAGGTTACTTCCTGCACGAATCTGGTGTGGGGGTTCTTGGCATCAGGGCACCTCACTGCCCCTGGTGACAACGCTGTTGACAAGTCTAAGGTAGCGGCAGGGTCCCAGGGTTACTCCATGTTTGTTCCTGCCTGTGATTTTATCCAGGGTCCTGGTTCAGCAGCTGGGGTGACAGGGTTCCTTCCCGGCCCCGACAGGAGAGGGACACCCGGGCAGAAAGGTGCACACACTGCTGGGATGAGGACCTGATTACGTCACACGCACAAACACGGGGAAGGTGGGGCTTCAAAGATGCTTCTCAGAGTAGTTCTTGGTTTTTAAAAGTTTTTAAAAGATTTATTTATTTATTGAGAGAGACAGAGCACATGTGGAAGCAGGGGAGGAGCAGAGAAGGAGAGAATCTCAAGCAGACTCCCTGCTGGGTGTGGAGCCTGACGCGGGGCTGCATTCATGACCCTGAGGTCATGACTCAAGGTTAGACCCTTAACCGACTGAGTCACCTGGGCGCCCCTCAGAGCATTTCTAATATTGAGGTTTTGCCTTTTTTTTTTTCAGTTTGTTAGCATTAATGTGATAAAAGTAAAGTTATTGTAGCCAAGGTGATTTTTTGCATACTAATTGGTTTTTGTTTTTGACTGTTTTCTTCCCAATTAAAGAAAGAAATCAAGAAGGGTAAATATTTCTTGATTTTTCTTTCCCGCTTTGATGCAGATTCTATAATGGCTTATAGGAGTTTTCCAGTGTTCCTGAAGTAGCCCTCATCACAGCATTTCAAGTATGACCTCTGTTACGTAAATTTTCAGATCCTCTGTTGAGAAATTAGAACGGGATTCTGGGATGACTTCGCAGGTTTTGCTGAAAAATCACTTTAATTACCAACAACTCATTGCCACTATGAACTCCACTGATAGCATCAAACGGCAGGTCTTCTTGACTGATTTGCTGTGGTTTAAAAATAGAGACAGTCCTCAGCTTCAAAGACATCTCCAGGATTCTCCATCTGTTTATCACCGTGGCTTTTCCATCCCAATGGAATGAGTATTACGTGTCCTGGAGTGAATAACTTTGTAAGGCTTGTAGTGAACCTGTAAGGGTCTGTGTTTCTCACTGAACCTTTTACAGGGTGCCCCCTCAGGGATTTAGCTAAGGTAAATATCTATTCTTCCTTCTTTATTCAATCCATAACTCCTCACCCGGGGTTAAGTCATTTCTTCTTTTATGTTTTTGCAAAAATGTAAACGTAATGAATGTTCATTCACTCATTTATTCCACAAATATTTCCTTGTCTCACATATGTCCCATGCATGCTTCCTGGTGATGAGGACCAGGCAGGTAAATCCCTGTTTAAAGTCTAGTTGTTGAGACAAAGAATAAGTAAACCAATAATGAAATAATAAACAAAACAGTAATTTCTGAAGATAGGATAACATAGGAGGAGGGTAAAGAGAGCAACGAGGGCGTCATAGTAGAAATGCCTCTTTCACTGAGCAGAGGTGACATTGAGCAGAGACTTGGGCGAGAGCCTGCAGGTCTTTCATGGTAGATGAATATTGCAAACAGAGGGAGCCACAGGTGCAAAGGCCCTGAGGTGGCACCATGTGATGTGGCCAGAGACCAGCTGGAACAAAGGGAATGATGGGGAAGGTGGCCCAGGCCAAATGGCCCAGGGCTTTCCAGGACACAGGAACAATGCTGAGTCTTGCTTTCATGTTGAGGGGCAGCTGTTGGCTCGCTTTGGGCGGGGAGCATGGTCTGATTCACATTTGGCAGCATCTTTCTGCTGTTTTCTGCAGAGTAGAGACTGTAGCAGAGTGAGCCCAGGGACCAGACAGCAGCCTGTGCCAATCCAGAGGAGGGGTGATGGTGGACAGCTGGTGTGGGTGGAGGACATGGGAAACAGGGTCCCTTTCTGGGTTCACTTGACAGTAGAGCAAGCAGAATTGCATGATGAGTTAATTAGATGTGAGTGTGACGGAAAACAGGAAATCATGGGTGACTTTGGGGATTTTGACCCGGCAGCTCAGTCGGTGGTGATTGTCTTTATTCATCAGTTTGCTCTGTCATCTGCTGTTTCCTCTCCGGTGGCCCCTGGGTCAGAACCAGGCTTCCAGCGGAACAACTCCCCCATCCATCACTTCTTCACATGGTGTGTCTCTTCTGCCGGTAGTGATTGCTCTCTTTTGGGCCTGACCAATCTCCACTCTTTTAAAAGGTTCAACTGAAAGCTTGTCTTTATATGTATGCCCCAGTTCTTACCCTAGATCCCTGCCAGGACAGCCAGTGCATGTGGCTCTGGGCACACCTGAGTTCCCAGAGGACCAGGTGCCCAGGACTGGCAGACAGCAGACGTCTAGCTGTTGACCAGATGAGGAATCGCTGGTTGAGAAGTTCTTCATTAGCTGCAAAGCCAAAAGATTGGTGTTCTGACATAGGTTTTATCCAAATACAATCGTTTTATAAAGCATTCATCTACCTATGTGCATTTAATTCTTAAATGGTTTATGTTAATATACTGTTTTCCTCATTTTATTATACACCGTTTCAAGGGCACACCTATGAAGAGAGAACAATATAATATTTGCCCCTGTACTACTCCTTGTATTTATTAAATCTTAATGCCATTCCAAGTGTGTTTCATACTTTTTCTAAGCACTAAGGATGTGGTTCTTTGGGGATCCATTTTACTTTCTTCAGTCCCATGACTGTTCCCATGCTGGAGCTGGTCTCTTCATGCATCTGGTGTGTATATTCTCAGGCATGTTTTTATTGTAGGTGACATCTTTGTGTGTCCATAAATAATATGCAGAGTTGTTCTGCAAGTGTTTGCAGGTGGAGATCTATTTGTACGGCTGTGTTTAGCTTTAAATGTTAAACTGCTGCGTGGTTATTGTGTTCCTGAGAATGACTCTGATTATTCTTCCTCAGTGTTATTGAGGGGATGGAAATTGTTTCCAGAGTTTTCAGTATTGTGGAGCTGAGCCACAGTGAATAGCTCCCATGTCCCCTTGGACACTGTCCACTTTAGGCAGTGGTTCTCAAAGTGGGGTCCCAGGTCCAGCACCATCAGTATCATCTGATAACATACTAGAATTGCAAATTATTGAGCCCTGCCCCAGACCTCCTGAATCAAAACCTTTGCTTTTGAGGCCCAGAAATCTGGGTTTTAACAAGCCTCCCAGTGATTCTGATCCAAGCTAAAGTCTGAGAACCTGCTCTAGAATATATCTTGGAGTAGAAAGAATTTCTGAGTTTTATAGGGTAAGAAAATCTCCAGTTTAATTTTACTTTTAGTTTGATGTAAAATGTGGTGTTCTGTCATTGTCATTGTAGGAGAATTCCTTTTGTTTTGCATTCTCATTCAACAATTGCTGTTTTAAGACTTTAATATTTTGGCATCCTGAACCTGTGGAATAGTCTCTCATTGTATTTTTCTGTTTGTTTCTAAATTCCTGATTACTAATGAGCTTGCACATATTTTTCTGAGGTTTATTGACTCTTCATATTTCCTTTTATGTTAATTGTCTCTTC
This sequence comes from Mellivora capensis, assembly GCA_004024625.1. Classification (NCBI taxonomy): domain Eukaryota; kingdom Metazoa; phylum Chordata; class Mammalia; order Carnivora; family Mustelidae; genus Mellivora; species Mellivora capensis. The sequence goes on from PISX010014451.1 coordinate 16,007, forward strand.
TTACCCTTGGCTCATTTTTCCATTGGTTTGTCTTTTTATGATTAATTTATAGATATTCTTTATTATTTGAGATACTAATCCTTGCCATCTATGACTTCTTTAGTAACCTCTTATAGTATCTATCGTCATCCATTTAAAAATGTTAATTTCAGTAAAATTTAAAATCTACTTCTTTCTGTTTTGCAGTTTTTGTTTTTTAATTTTGCTTTAGAATGACTTCCATACCTTGATATGATAAAAGATGCCAGTGTTTTACAGTTTGTATCTCACACTGTTACATACTTAATTTACCTAGAATTGGGTTTTTCGGTATGGGATGATAGATCAAACTTTATTCTTCAAAATGGGTAATCTGTTTTTCTGGATAAATCAATTTCTCATTGGTCTGAAATATATCACCATAACATGTCAGTTTTTCACACAGGAATGGGTCTTTTACAGGGTTTTCTCTTTTGTTTCCTTGGTCTGTTTATTAAGACTATGGGTATAATTCCCTTTCTTAATTACTACATCTTCAAAACAAAATACTTGATAGAGTAAATCTCCCCATTGTTATTTCAGAAATTATTTTAATCTAAACTACTTATTCATTCACATGAAAACTGCTTATTATGTTTTCCAAAACATGATTGAGATTTTGATTCAAATCATTTTGAATTTATAGGTTATAATGGAAAACTTGTAGCTTTATAATATTTACAAATATATGTGCCCATATATTCAGGATTTCTTTCATGTTAGAAATATTATTTTTTCCACTTCAATTTTGGGCAACTTTGATTAGATTTACACTTAGGAAAGTATCTTATAGTTTTAGCTCCTAAAGGGGATTTTAAAAAATCTCTTGCCTATTGCAGTTGGTTACTCCTCAGTGTTATGTATGCCACCAAATTTTTATTACTGACTTAGTGCCCAGCAATACACGCATCTTAGTTTGTTAGTTGATTCTCTTGGATCTCCTATATGGCTCGTTTTATCTGTGAAATAAATTTTATCTCTTTGTTTTCATATTTTTATATTAATTTTGAAGTCTGTTAATTTTTTTTGTTGTACAGAAGGTTTTTTTTTTCCATTTTCAGTTAGTACATAGATAACTGGGAAGAAGAACTTGGCCGTCTGTTCTTTTGTGCTTGTGTGGACGGGATTTCCCTGGTACTAGAGTTACCTCAGTCTTCTGGAGGCCACATTTATGACCGAAGTCATCTTTTTTTTTTTAAATTTTTTTTCGACTGAAGTAATCTTAATGCTCAGAGCTGATTTATAAAGGAACTGAAAATGAAAGAAAAATTGGAGTGGTCCTTGATTTTGTCACTGTCACTCATACTCTAAACTTATAGCTTGGACTTGAATGTTTCTCTCCTCACACTTGCCGTGGAGTTTCCAGATACTCCTGTAAGAAGTTTGAAGCTTAACTCCAAATCCTCTTTGGACATTTTTTTAAAGACTTTATTAATTTTTTGACAGAGAGAGGCAGGCAGAGAGAGGGGGGAAGCAGGCTCCCTGCCGAGCAGAGAGCGCAATGCGGGGCTCTATTCCAGGACCCTGAGATCATGACCTGAGCTGAAGGCAGAGGCTCAACCCACTGAGCCACCCAGGCGCCCTGCTTTGGACATTTCTTTTAAGGAGCGAGCATTTCTTGTATCTCTCCTTCCTAGCATTGTTATTGCTGTACCATAGGTATTGTTGAATGAAAGAATGATAAATAAATTCAAAGACAGCTGGTCACATTTTATTCTAAATAGGAATTTTGTAAACTTAGCACCATTTAATATGAAGTTGAATATAAAATGGCAAACAAGCTGGGGAATTATTCAGAAGATTATAAGACGCGTATTTGACCCTCTTCACCACAGCACCCGTTTATTAAAAGTGCTGGTGTCGCAAGCCGGGTGAGCGGGTGTGGGTCTGGCTCAGGACAGAATGACGCCTGCTCCGCACGCGTGTCACTGGAGCGGCGGGGCCCGCACTGCAGTGGAGAGCGCCTCCTGGTGGATGCTTTGCTGTTTTGCTGAAAGATTATTCTCTGCTGATAATTCACTGCCATCTTATCCCGCAGATAATACTGTTTGGCTCAGTGTAAATAAATGCAAATTATCTTCTTTGAAATCATTAGGAAATTATTTCAAAAGGCAGTTGTGCATAAATTCTCATGCCACCAACTGCTTAAATTAAGAGATTTTTGAAAGAAATTCCAACCTCCTGCATCAGTGTTTTCAACACAGTTTTCTATAATTCTTCTAAAATATATGTAGATATAGTCATTTCACAGCTTCCTGAACCTATCATGATTGTGGCTCTTCTAGTAGATGCAAGTATAATTGAATTTGGAATCAATGAAAACCTCTCCTTTGAATACTGCCTGAGCTGTGGGAACAATTGATATGTGGGTGTCGAGAAATTAACTCGCTTGCCTCCATGTACTGCCAGAGCAAGCAGCTGAGGCCAGAGCAGGGTGTTGAAGGCAGGAGAAGACTGCGTCCGGCCGAGAAGGAGAGATACGTGCAGGACGGTCCCCTCTGGCGCTCTGACCCGAGCAGCAAGCACTGTGTCCTGTGGCTGGTGGCCCTTTCCGCAGGCGTCCCGGAGGGAGCACCAGGAGTGTTGGGCTGCAGTTTTACTCCTGGACGTAGTGGCCTTGCCCTAGGAAATCGCTTACTGCTGTCTGTTCCTCAGTGTCTCGTCTGTGAAGTAAGACTCAGAATCAACCACAGCCAGGCTGTTTCCGAATCCACATTTAATTTGAAGCCTCGGTTTTTGAGGTGTTGATTTTGCTAGTTTGCAGAAGTCTGGCGTGGGCACACTCACTGATCCAAGACTGTGAGTGGTCACTGGTCTTGCATTATTTTATATTTTTCTTGTGAGCATGCCTAATTGATAGAATCAGGGAAACAAAGTACTCTTCTGTTGTTGCAGAGAATACTGTCGTCTGGGTGTCCGAGCCAGACAGGAGAAAGGCAGCGATGCTGATCGCTGGTGTGCATCCTGCTGTGTGTGTTCGCGACGCGGTGTTTGTGTGCCGTCACACTTGAGCGTGCGACTCCCGTGAGCCTTTTTTGCTGTGTGTCGTTCCTCTTGCTCCCAGAACAGCTAAGCGGCTGGTGTAATTCACTGGTTGGGATGGTATTGGGCTTGGAGTGAAGGTCAAGCATGGTGTCACCCTCCCTCTCTTGATGGGGGCTGGGTAGCCCCCGGGATGTGTTAGTGCCAGTGGCATGTTTTCTCTCTGGCTTGAGTGGCTCAGTTCCACACGAGTTCCCATGTCACTGACGCTTGATTTACGTGCACAACAAATAATGATTAAATTCCTCGTATTTAAGATGTGGTGACCTTGACTCATGATGAAAGAGTGAGTTCTTACTGTCTTTCCAGTGTAGATAATCCCACACTGGGTTGTGTTCCAGCGTTCAGAAGTCTCAGGGGTCTGGAATATCTCCAAAGCTAGAAAAAGAGATGAGGGTTGATCCACAAGTAAGTGACACCATATGATGCATGACGTCGTCTGCTTGACCTGTGTCAATTAGCGTGATCTCCTCCACTCCTGTGCGTGTTGTATGGTGACTAACATAATAAAAAAGTAAAAAAAAAAATAGATGAGGGTTGATCTAGTGGCTGCAGGAGAAACTCTGGTCATTTGTGAAGATGCTTTGATACACAATTCTAACTTAACTTTGATGAAATTAATGTGTTCCTGCCCACTGGGAGTTCAGGATGACGAAATGTAGCATTCAGGGATGCAAATAATACTCCTTTCAGTAAATATTGTATAATCATAAAATGTGGAGTGTTAATCTGTGTTTTGGGGAGCTTGTGGCACTTAATGACAAATGGCCAAGTCTGGCACTAATATGGATAGTTTACTTCTAAATAAAGAGATTATTTAAAATGAAAGACCTCAGACATGTTGCCCCGGAGATGTGGATGCCGCAGTGAAGCAAGTACTGCAGTGAAGGGGGTCCAGGGGCTCTGTGGTTGCACAGTGCGTATGAAAGCTGTGTGTGGGGGATACAGTGGCCCGTTAAGTGTGCATTAGGGTTATGTCTCAAAAATGTACATATCTTGATTAAAAAGTACTTTATTGCCCCAAAATGCTAGCCGTCATCTGAGCTTTCAGGAAGTCGTCGTCCTTTGCTGGTGGACAGTCTTGCCTCCATGTTGGCGGCTGCCAGTGGACGGGGGCGTGGGTGCTGAGGGTGGGACACCTGCGGCAGTTTCTTAAGACAACGAGGAAGTTTGGTGCCTTGATGGACTCTTCCTTTCCGGAGAGGCTTCTCTGCCATGTGCAGTGCAGTGTGGTGGCGTTTCACACACAGTAGGACTTCTTTCAAACTGCAGTCGGACCTTCAAGCCCTGCCGCTGGCTTATCAGCTACGTTTACGGAATGTTCTAAATCCTCGGTCGTCGTTTCAACGGTCTTCCCAGCATCTTCACCAGGAGTGGATTCCATCTCAGGAACCCACTTTCCGTGCTCCTGCCCAAGAAGCAGCTCCTCGTCCGTTCGAGTGTGACCCCGAGAGCACAGCGGTGCAGTCCCGCCTGCAGGCTCCTCTTCTGACTCCCATTCTTTGGCCCCTTCCGCCCCATCTGTGGTTCCCGCCTCCACCAAGTCTCGGACCCTCAAAGTCATCCATGCGGGTTGGACTCCCTCCTTCCAAACTCCTCTTTGTGCTGGTGTTCTGATCTCTTCCCATGAATCACAGATGTTCTCCGTGGCATCTAGAATGGTGAATCGTTTCTGGAAGGTTTTTACTTTGCCCGGATCCATGAGAGGAATGACCATCTATGGCAGCTGTAACCTTATGAAGTGCATTCCTTCAGTAAGAAGACTTGAAATGACTCCTTGATCACGGGCTGCAGGATGGACGCTGCATTAGCATCATGAAAACCACGTTACTCTCATGGTCCGTCTGCATCAGAGCTCTTGGGTGACCGGGTGCATTGTCAGCGAGCAGCAGTATTTTGAAAGAAATCTTGTTCTCTGAGCATTTGGCCCCAATGGTGGGCTTACCGTATTCAGTAAACCGTGTTGTAGACAGACGTACCGTCATCCAGGCCATGTCGTTCCATTTGTAGGGCCCAGGGAGAGTAGATTGAGCACGATGCAGAAGGGCCCTAGGATTTTCAGAATGGGACGTGGGCACTGGCTTCCTCTTAGAGTCACCGGCTGCATCAGCCCCTCACGGGGGAGCCAGCTTGTCCTTTGCAGCTTTGAAGCCAGGCATTGGCTTCCCTCTGGCTGTGAAAGTCCTAGATGGCGTCGTCTCCCGACAGAAGGCTGTTTGGTCTACACTGGCAGCCTGTTGTTGGTGTAGCCGCCTTCCTGAGTTCTCTGAGCTGGATCTTCTGGGTGACTTGCTGCAGCGTCTCCGCGGGCACCTGCGGCCTCACCTTGTCCTCCATGTCAACCAGCCTCCTTGTCCTCCATTAGTCCCACCAGCCAACCTCCACAGGCTTCCGACTTTCCCTCTGCAGCTTCCCTGCCTGCCTCAGCCTTCACAGAACTGAGAATTCGGGCCTAGTTCTGGATCAGGCTTTGGCTTAGGGGAGTGTGTTCCGTCCAGACCACTCAGGCTTTCTCCATATCAGCAGTAAACCTGTTTCGCTTTCTTCTTGTCCGCGTGTTCACTGGAGCCGCCCTTTAACGACCTTCCAGAACTCTTCCTCTGCCTTCACAGTGTGGCCGGCTTTCTGCCACAGGAGCCTTGCTCGGCTCCCAACACAGCTCCCCACTAAGCTGCGTCATTCTAGCTCTGGATTTCAGGTGACGGGCGTGAGCTGCTTCCTCTCAGCTGGGCACTTAGAGGCCTGTGTAGGGTTATTACTTGGCCTGATTTCCACATTATTGTGTCCGGGGGCGGGGGGAGGGGGATCAGGGAGGCCTGAGGGTGGAGCCGTCAGAACACACACATATTGATCGAATCACCTGTCGTGTGGATGCTGCTCGCTGTGCCCCAGAGCACTTACAGGAGAACAGCAAAGGTCACTGGTCACAGATCACCGTTGTGCCTGTTACCAGAGTGCGACACAGGGACTTGAAGGGAGCCAATGCCAATAGACTCACTCAACACAGGGTTGCCACAGATCTTCCATTTGCCAAAAAAGCAACATCTAGAAAGTGTAATATGGCAAAGCACAATAAGATACGGGCTTGTAGTCAAGCATTTTAAACTAAAGTTAACATTTACATTAGCCAATGTTCTTGTCATTTACAGTAATAAGATAAATGATACACCTGGATTATTTTTAATTTTTATTTTTTCTTTTTCAGTGCATAAACAATGAATTCTGTTATGCTGAAAAGAAATTAATAAAAAAGATTGTTATAGATTTATGATGATGTGCTATGTTTTAAAAATGATATATATCATAATATATAAATAAAAATAATAGAATAATGCTTTTATTCATAAAAAACATTTCTTTTCAGTGTTCCAGAATTCATTGTTTATGTACCACACCCAATGTTCCATGCAATACGTGCTCTCATATTACCCACCACCAGGCTCACCCAACCCCCCACCACCCTCCCCTCCAAAACCCTCAGGTTGTTTTTCAGAGTCCATAGTCTCTCATGGTTCACCTCCCCTTCCAATTTCCCCCAACTCCCTTCTCCTCTCCATCTCCCCATGTCCTCCGTGTTATTTGTGATGCTCCGCAAATAAGTGAAACCATATGATAATTGACTCTCTCTGCTTGACTTATTTCACTCAGCATAATCTCTTCCAGTCCCGTCCATGTTGATACAAAAGTTTACACCTGGATTTTTTTAACACTTCTTTCCCTTTTTGAAATTTTAAGTTGTATTCCCAGATGTAGGAAAATTGGAAAGTGGGTTTAGGGATCTCAAATGTGAACTTGTTGAAAATCTGAATCTGTTCTCAAGAGCATTGCCTGGCATCCATTCTCAAATCTGGAATTGGCAGTTTTCAGTCTGTCCCCCTCCAGTGGGCGAGGGCCCTCTCCCTCTGGTGCCCGACCTCGCTGTCCTCTGGGTAACCAGAGCCACTTCAAGGTCCCATGTTTGCTTTTGCCCTCAGTTAGTGTGCTGTAATGTCTGTATGTCTGCTAGCTTGGGGCTTGGAGATGTCCCCGTGTGGCTCTCCTGGCTGTCCCTGCTGGAGGCCGGCAGCACAGAAGGGCACTGGAGAGTTATTCCTGCTGCTAAATGCTGAGCTCCTGCCCCCAGCCTCATGCTTCTCCATTAGCTTCTGGCTGCTAAGATTGGTGTTAAGATGGTACTTTACAATTAGACTTCTGAGACTCGTCTTGATTTGCACTAGCAGTCCCCTGTCCAGACTTTGAAGCCTCACACTTTTCTGTATTGATCTGATGCTCTGATATACCCCAGGCCAGGTGCCGTCTGGACACGCCGTGTGAGCGCTGCGGCCGTAACCCTCCCTTGACTCTCCCTCCCTAACCGTCCACATTTGCTCACCTCCCCGCGCCCCCCCCCCCATACATTTTTATGTGGGATTTACTTGTGGGGGAAAGATGAAGTCTGTGCTTAAATAGGGCTTTATAATCACGGTAGCAGCTGGCCTGCCTGAGCAGCCTTCTCTTTCCACAAAGCTCGCTCACTTCCGTGTGGCTTTGGGTGCCCCCCCCCTTCGGCTTTCCCTCCTCTTTCCCCCAGTGCAGCTCCTCTGGATGCGCTCCCGCAGGAGAGGTGCAGTCCGTGCGCACACGGTGGGGGATAGCTGTCTAGTTCAATCCCTTAAAACCAGGACAGCTTAAAAATTCCTGGCCCTCCCTGCTCAAGCCACATTAGCAGTAGGTTACAGGGAGTGTTTGGTAGGGCAGAATCTTCCAGTCCAGTGATTTCCATGGGTTTCTTCTTAATTTGTATATAGAATAAAAGTAGGATCTTGGGACAGAGTTTTGGGGTGTGTAATGTTTGTTGAGTTGCTTGGTTTTAGGCCCGGGCAGGATGCACCCCACCTGCAGCACTGCTGCCCTCTTGGGGGACAGCGCTCCATCCCTCTTTGTCCTGTGTCTGATGGGAAGCACGCGTCTGGTGAGGCTCCTCATCCTGTGCTGTTCTAACAGTTTTAAATGTTGAGCTAGAGCCTCAGGGCCCTGGCTCTAACCAGTGGTGCTAATGCTGGCCCTGGTCTCGCCCGATAACTCCGATCCACCTCCTGCCATCCAGGGGGGGCTCCAGGTGGACATCACGCCTGTGGGGGTGGAAGGCTTAGGAGGGGTTCTGCACAGGTGCGAGGCAGTGAACCCATCGGTCTAGTCTCGTCATTAAATATGTTATAGTTTTTAATTCCCAGCCGCATAAGGGGGGGTCCCCAACCCCTCATCTTCTGATAAACCCACTTCTCTGAGACCTGCCTTGTCTGTGAGTTCCAACAGGGCTTGTCTGCACGAGACCACGGCCCTGACGGTCTTCTTTATGCCCACGAAATGGAGTTTTACCCATCAGCCTATCTGAACAGGGGCGTTTTGCTGGCTATGACTTGTTCTGAGAGAACCTGTTGTATGTTCTGATGATCATGACTGTGGGTTCTAAATATTTTTTCCCATGCATTGTTAACTATGAGCATCAAATTAATCTCATTCATTTCTAGAACATGAATTAACCTAGCATTTGCTGATCTTCATTCTTCTGGATGTTAACCTTGTCCTGTGTGACTTACGGGAGGACGTTGCTCAGGGGTGATTTTTCCCTGGTTTTTCAGGGGAAGCACGTCCCTACAGTTGTCATGATCTCCTTGTTCTGGCGCTGTCATGGCTTCTTTATGCATTGTTTTGTTTTCCTCTGCAACATGAAGGCCGTTCTCCCTACTGGATCAGACTAATGCAGTGTAGGAGTGAAGTGTTTCTGCTATTCTGTCCTTTGTTCATCTGGGAATCGTTAACTCTGTGACTCCAATTTGTATACTGTCTACCTGCTGTCACCATTGATAAAGTGACAGTTGACTTCTGGGTTCAAAGGCAGAATTGCAAATTAAATTTTATCTTTGTCTACCAAAGCTGGGTTTGTTTCATGGGAGAGAAACATTGTGTTTTCTGTTGTGTTTCCCACATGCAAAGCATCTTTTTTTAAAAAATAGTTTTAAGTTGGAATGTGTGGAGTTCAGGTCTGTGTAATTATCAAAACTTCATGCCTCTGATAGTTTTCATTAACAAACGTTAGCTCCTAAGTTCCGATTTTTTCATTTGGTGGGAAGGAGAAGGAACAGTTGGAGGAGGCAGGTCTGAGTCTTGTTATGGTGCTACTCCGTTTTGATATCTAGATTATGTGGCAGCAAGAGGACAGTATTTTTACAGTTATGTCCCATGGATTTTTCTGCTCTAAATTCAAACTGAGCCTGGTGACAGTAATCTTTAGTGATATACACAACTGTGCACGATTTTGGATGTGGGCTTTCATGATGATGAATAAATCACCCAGTATTGTCTATAGTATTATTTATGTGAGATGCTACCTTACCTTGTCATCTAGGGTTTACGTTGGGATGGCTGTCTCAGATTTTCCAGCATGCAAGCTCTGTGCACTCCGGTTTCTCAAGGGGAAAACGAAGCTTTGAGTAATTCTGTTTTGAATAAAATTCGAGGATCTGAGCTCAGAATTTTAAGATGTGAGTCCAGCATTATTTAAGTAAATGATACATTTTGGTGTGTCTTTATTCATTTTGAACATATTTACTCCCTTGAGACACTTGTATTAATTTTATACTCATTTCAAAAGAGTTAGCATCTGGCAAGATAAGTTTAACATTTTAAGTTTAGGGGCGCCTGGGTGGCTCAGTTGGTTAAGCAACTGCCTTCAGCTCAGGTTATGATCCTGGAGTCCCGGGATCGAGTCCCGCATTGGGCTCCCTGCTCAGCGGGGAGTCTGCTTCTTCCTCTGACCTTTTCCCCTCTCATGCACTCTCTCTCGCTTTCTTTCTCAAGTAAATAAATAAAAAAAATTTTTAGGTTTTTAAAAAAAAATTTCTTATAAATTGCACCCATCCTGTGTCCATCACTTTACATGTAAATACTTCTATGTTATTTAAAGGTGTCAGTTTTCAAGATGGTTATATGTTTTTTTCCAGCTAATTTAAAAACACTTTCATATTTATTCCTTTGTTATTTATATTTAGGGAGTATAACAAACCTAAGGATACCATGAGAAAAAGGCATTCAAGGGAAAGAAATGGTTTTCATTTATACCGAAAGGCATTATTTTCATGTGTCTTGAGGCATGACACATGTGAGTGTGTGTCCAAGGGACTTACGCTTCAGGTGGGGGGGTCACTTCTCACTGGGGGGGGTGCTTGGGGGTTCAGATGTGGGACCCTCACACTGGGAAGACCACATACATCTGTTCTGATGTTTGATTCAGAAAATCTAGTAATCGCAACTCCATAGTCATTTCCCGGCAGAGAAATGAAGCGTCTTCCTCGTTGCAGGAAGCTTCCTGTGTGACACAGCAGCGTGGAATGGGAGCCCTACGTCATGGCCGGGGGCCCCGGCACTCTGAGCTAGCTTCCGATCAAATCAGCAGGAGAGAGTGAAGATTGGCACCATGGTGGATAATCCGAGAGATGTGCTATACTTTCTGAAGATGATTTTAAAGGAAGGCTTCAGAAATAGTACAACTGTCAGCCTCTTTGGGATGTTGGCTGGTCCCCCGAGGACGTGTGTGTGCAGGTTTCGAACATCTGGCACGCATTCAGCCCACCGTCTTGTAATCATGCCTGCGAACGGTGTGTCCCTCCTCTGGGCGAACGCTCGTGAGTCCGTTGCCACCCCGAGTCAGGACGCCCGAGAGAGAAGGCGACTGTGGGCTGGATGTGCCGGACTGTCTGGAAATGGTGTTGGAGTGCGGGTTTCACCTGGTTTCCTGCCGTGATGCTTCCTGGTACTTGGGTCCTCTGTGATCAGCGTGACACAGGAGAATTTGAGGAAATGAAATTCCCCCCTTAGGAAAGTTTTGATTACTGTTTGGTCTGACTTTGATCAGTGGGAAAAGATGCCCCGTTTCTCTGCAGACCCCTCGTCAGCCAACCAGACGCTCAAAGCCCAGTGACCGGCCCTGCCCACACCTGCTCTCTCAGGTCCCGCTGGGGGCTGGCGTCCGCTTCGCCACCCTGAGGGCACTCGGACGCCTCCTCTTCTTGCTGTATGTGTGTGTGCAGCTTTGCATAATTCTGGACCATTTATTATTTTCCCTTTTTGTTCCCAATAAGCCACACCTGCTAGTTCCTGTGAGCTTGGGAGTCACCGGACCTGCCCTTCCTTGTTGACTACTGCTTCTCTAAAGCTCTCAGCCTGGCTACGGCACAAGCGGGACCCCTTCCAACATGTCCACCTGCTTTTCCTCGGGGAAGTGATGCCCTTCCCGACGCTCTCCCCTTCCCAGCATGTTTGTTCAGCAGATCTTTCTCTCTGAGGCAGTGCTGCACATTTCCTTCTTTAGAAAAAGAAAATGCCCTTTATGTTTGTACCCTGAGAGCTTGAAAGTACAGTCATTAAAATAGATGCTTCTTAGTTTTGTTCTGTGGAAAGGGCTGGTCAGTCACAGTCACTACGAAGAAAACCATGTCTGAAGCACAGGGTTTTCAATTATCCCAAGACCACCACATCTCTTCCCATGTCTCTTCCCATGCCGGTGTCAGGAGAAAGTTGAACTTAATACACGTAATGAGAAAATGAAAAGCCTCCTTTGATTTCATAATGATTGTGCACACGTTGTTTTGTTTTTTTTTTAAATTTCTTTTCAGCGTAACAGAATTCATAGTTTTACACCACACCCAGTGCTCCATGCAATGTGTGCCCTCCACAGTACCCTCCACCTGGCTCCCCCAACCTCCCACCCCCTGCCCCTTCAAAACCCTCAGTTTGTTCCTCAGAGTTCAGAGTCTCTCATGGTTCATCTCCCCCCCAATTTCCCTCAACTCCCTTCTCCTCTCCATCTCCCCATGTCCTCCGTGTTATTTGTTATGCTCCGCAAATAAGTGAAACCATATGATAATTGACTCTCTCTGCTTGACTTATTTCACTCAGCATCATCTCTTCCAGTCCCATCCACGTTGCTACAAAAGTCGGGTATCCATCCTTTCTGATGGAGGCATAATACTCCATAGTGTATATGGACCACGTTGTTTTGAATGGAAGCCGGAACATGAGGGGACGAGAACTGGCCAGGAGGCTGGATGGTGTGGAAGGTCATTCTGGAATCTGGGTCATCCTGTTGGGATGCGGGCCCTCTGTTCGTGCCTGAGCGGCCCCCAGCAGCGCCTGCTGTGCGGGACATGGACCTGAGGCCAGTCTGGGCCCAGGAAGGGGCTGGCAGGAGTACAGAGCGGGGCCTGCTAGTTTCCTCCACAGCACAGAGGGTTGGGCCCCAGCCGGGGAGGATGTCAAGACTAATTGATGAAGCGGGGATTGGACGTGGCAAGTGGAATTCTAGGGCCTGTTTGGATTCTTCAGTGGCTGCGTGGACAGTTTGTGTTTACTAAACCATGGCTTTCTTCACACGTTCTCTCTGGCTTCCCTAGCACGACGTGACCCTGGCTTCCTTCTGCTCTGTCAGTTCGTCCCCGAATGCACACCATCTTTCCGGGTTTTACCATCTGCTTCTGCGCCTCAGTGGGCTCCCACAGCTGCCGTGTGCCCTGCGACTTGGTTATGACTTGCTCTCTGGTGGGGCCTGTGGGCCACGGCCTCCAGCGTCGGCCCCCAAGCCCGGCCTGTGCATTGTGGGTCCCTCTGCCCTGAAGATGCGGCTGTCCCCCCTTCCCCAGCTCCGCGGCGGCCGGGCACTCACACCGGGAGACCGCATGTCCCTGCCCCCATCAGGCCCCGTCTTCACAGCAGCGCGCTCTTTATTTTTGGGTTTGTCGCAGCCCCGCTGGCATTTTGGGGAAGGATTTCCGGAAGTGCACTCAGTGTATTCTGGGGCGTCCCCCTACCTCTGGGCTTTCTCTACCGATATCCTCACCCTGGGGCCTTGTGCTCACGGCCAGGGCCAAGAGGGGATGGGTCTGGGCTGTGGGACGGGCTGGGGCCTGGAGGTCTGTCCCCTGCAGCTGCGCTGGGCAAGCCTGGGGCTCTGAGGCCCGCCTCCCTGGGGGGCTGGCAGGTCCCTGGTGCGCCCCGCGGTGGTCCGCCTGCTCTGAGGCCTGTGAGTGCAGCACACCCAGCTCCGCGGCCAATTGTCTTTTCCTCTCATTCTTCAGAATAAGCAGAAGCCACCCAACAATCCCGTCTGTTTCCTCCAAAATGTTCAGTGGCAGCGAAGACGGAGTCCTCTCAGGCCTCTTCTTCATCCTACTCTGGATTTGAAGTATCTGTTTGTGACGAAGGAGATGTTTGCACCCATACCACACGTCATCCGTGTCCCTTCCCTGTGGAAACAGGAGTCCTTGGGTCTGAACCTGTACTCAGAGCAGGGACCAGGTCCGGGGCCCACTGTGCTCTGCCAGCAGCTCTCCAGTACCCCACCCAAGCTCGGGAATCTGTCTTCTGTGCACCTTTTAATCGAGCTGTAGATGCAGCTGTTAGCGAGCTCTGAGTTTCCACGCGTCCTTGGCTTTATTTCCGGACTTCTCTTCCCTCGCTGCAGCCACATCTTACTGTTTTAGGACTGTTTGGGAATGTCTGACGGGGTAATCCCCTCTTTTCAATGTGTTTCTTCATTCAGATAAACTTTAAAATCATGTTTCCATGTCTTCTTTGGAGAAGTGTCTGTTCATGTCTTCTCATTTTTTGACATGATTATCTCTTTTTTGGGTGTTGAGTCTGAGAAGTTCTTTATAGATCTTGGATATCAGCCCTTTGTCTGTAGTGCCATTTGCGAATATCTTCTCCCATTCCGTGGGTTGCCTCTTTTTTCTGTTGACTGTTTACTTTGCTGTGCGGAAGCTTTTGATCTTGATGAAGTCCAAAAGTTCATTTTCGCTTTTGTTTCCTTTGCCTTTGGAGACATATCTTGAAAGAAGTTGCTGTGGCTGATGTCGAAGAGGTTCCTGCCTATGTTCTCCTCTAGGATTCTGACGGATTCCTGTCTCGTGTTGAGGTCTGTCACCCATTTTGAGTCTATCTTTGTGTACGGTGTAAGAGAATGGTAGAGCTTCATTCTTCTATATATAGCTGTCCAGTTTCCCCAGGACCATTTATTGAAGAGATTTTTTTTCCCACTGCCTATTTTTTCCTGCTTTGTTAAAGATTAGTTGACCATAGAGTTGAGGGTCCATATCTGGGCTCTCTACTCTGTTCCACTGGTCTATGTGTCTGTTTTTGTGCCAGTGCCATGCTATCTTGGTGATCACAGCTTTGTAGTAAAGCTTGAAATCAGGCAATGTGGTGCCCCCAGTTTTTTCTTTTCAACCTTTCCTTGACAATTCAGGGTCTTTTCTGGTTCCATTCAAATTTTAGGATTGTTTGTTCCAGCACTTGGAAAATGCCAGTGGAATTTTTTCAGGTTGGCATTGAAAGTGTATCTTGCTCTGGGCAGCACAGACATTTTAACAATGTATTTTCTTCCAATCCATGAGCATGGAATGGTCTTCCATCTTTTTCTGTCTTCTTCAGTTTCTTTCATGAGTGTTCTGTAGTTCCTTGAGTACAGATCCTTTACCTCTTTGGTTAGGTTTATTCCCAGGTATCTTATGGTTCTTGGTGCTATGGTAAATGGAATTGATTCTCTAATTTCCCTTTCTGTATTTTCATTGTTAGTGTATAAGAAAGCCACTGATTTCTGTACATTGACTTTGTATCCTGCCACGTTACTGAATTGCTGTATGAGTTGTAGTAGTTTGGGGGTGGAGTCTTTTGGGTTTTCCACATAAAACACATAAAATATCATGTCATCTGTGAAGAGAGAGAGTTGGATTTCTTTGCCAAGTTGAATGCCTTTTATTTTATTTTATTTTTCTTTGTTGTCTGATTGCTCTTGCTAGGATTTCTAGTACTATGCTGAACAACTGTGGCGAGAGTGGGCATCCTTGTCGTGTTCCTGATCTCAAAAGGAAGGCTGTCAGCTTTTCCCCATTGAGAATGATATTCGCTGTGGATTTTTCATAGCTGGATGTTACGAAGTTGAGGAATGTTCCCTCTATCCCTATACTCTGAAGAGTTTTAATGAGGAAAGGATGCTGTGTTTTGTTAAATGCTTTTCGTGCATCAGTTGAGAGGACCATGAAGTTCTTGTCTCTTCTCTTACTTATGTGTTCTGTCACATTGATTGATTCGCAAATGTTGAACCATCCTTGCATCCCAGGGATAAATTCCACCTGATCATGGTGGATAATCTTTTTAATGTACTGTTGGATTCTATTAGCTAGGATCTAGTTAAGAATTTTGACATCCATATTCATCAAGGATATTGGTCTGAAATTCTCCTTTTTGATAGAGTCTTTGCCTGGTTTGGGGATAAAGGTAATGCTGGCCTCGTCGCAGCAGTGTCCACAGTCACCAAACTGTGGAAGGAGCCGAGATGCCCTTCAACAGATGAATGGATAAAGAGATGTGGTCCATATACACAAATGAATATTACTTAGCTATCAGAAAGGATGGATACCCAACTTTGCATCAACATGGATGGGACTGGAGGAGATCATGCTAAGTGAAATAAGTCAAGCAGAGAAAGTCAATTATCATATGGTTTCACTTTCTTATGGAACATAAAGAATAACACAGAGGACATTAGGGGCAGGAAAGGGAAAATGAAAGGGGGAAACCAGAGGGAGAAACAAACCATGAGAGACTGTGGACTCCGGGAAACAAAATTTCAGAGGGGAGGGTTGGGGGGTTGGGTTGACCCAGTGGTGGGTATTAAGGAGGCCACAGATTGCATGGAGCACTTGGTGTTATATGCAAATAATGGATCATGAAATACTGCATCAGAAACTAATGATGTACTGTATGGTGACTAACATAACACATTAAAAATAAAAAATAAATTAATAAAATCACATTTTCAGTTCCACCATTTCTACATTGCGTTCATTTATGTTACTGTGCCACTGTCCCCACCATCCATTTCTAGGTCTTTTCTGTCATCAGTTCACACCAAACCCAAAGTCAGGAAGTGTGACCACTACGCGTCTTTCTGGGGGGTGTATCACCTGAGCCCTCATCCATTTTGAGTTGACCTGTGTCTGGTGTGAGGTCCAGGTCCCTCCTCATTCTCTGGCACACAGCTCTCTAGTCATTTGGTGCTTGTGTTGAGATGTCTCCTTTCCACGTTGGGTGGTTTGGGTGCTCTTGGTGGAACTCAGTTGCCCATAAAATGCACAGGTTAATGTCTTAGGGGTATTACATGGGTCTGTTCTCGTGCCCTTGCCACAGGCGTGGTTATTACTGTTTTGTGGTAAGTTTAGACGTCCAGACATGAGTCCTTCTACTTTGTTATTTTTCAGGACTGTTTTGACCATTCTGGGCCCTTTCCAATTCCATGTGAATTTTAGAATCACCTTGCTAATTTCTACAGAGAAGTTACTTCGGTTCTGCGAGGCACTGAATCTATACATCAGTCTGAGGAGTATTGGCATCTTAATGGAGTGACGTCTTCTGCTCATGAGCATGGACTGCCTGCCCATTTCTTAGATATTTAATTTCTTCCCACAGTGTTTTGTAGTTTTTAGAGTCTCTGTTTTTCACTTCTTTTGTTAAATTTATTCTGAAGTATTTTATTCTACTTGATATAGTTGTGAATGGAATTGTTTCCTTGGTTTTATTTGCAGATTGTTCACTTCAAGTGTATAGAATTATAATTGATTTTTTAATATTGATCTTGTATCCTTCAACTTTGGTGAACTCATTTATTCTAATTGTTTTTAGCTCGGTGGGTTTCTTAGACTATTTCAATTATTACTATTTTTATTATGTTAGTCACCATACAGTATGTCATTAGTTTTTGAGGTGGTGTTCCATGATTCATTGTTTGCATATACTATATACAGGATCATGTGTTAGAAGGTGGAGGAAGGACAGTGAAGTATCCCGCTAACTGAGATGGCACTTTGAGACTGGGAAACGAAGGAGGCCACTCCGAACAGTTGACCTAGTTTCATTCAGGCTCATTGCTGATGGCTGATGGGGTGGGGATGGTCCGTGACAGCTGCAGAGATTCCCCACAAAATCTAGAGCTCAGTCCACAGATTTTATAGCATGAAAGGACACGCAGAAGTGCACTGTCATGAGATCACAGGGGTTTAGATGCAGCTGCGAGGACTTGCATTCATCTCAGTGATGAGCCTTTACCTGAATCTTGAGGCACCACCTCTGCAGCAGGAGGGGAGAGTACTGTGTTACCGCCAACAGATCCATGGGAGGCCAAACAAGCCTCCCCGTCCTGGCCTGGGCAGGCATTTCCAAGATGTGTGTGTTAATCACCGAGGGAACTGGAACATATGGCCCCAAAGAGGTTGTTGAGCAAACATGAACAAGAAGGTGGGCCAGAGATGGAGTCAGTATTGTCAGCATTCCCACAATCATGTCATCAGCAATTAAAAGCTAGTTTTACATCTTCTTCCTTTCAAATCTGGGAGCCTTTGATTTTTGTGGCCTACTTGTCCCAGTTAGGACTCCCATTCTACATTATTGAGTAGAAACAAACTATGTTGTTTCTCAAGAAGTTTGGGAAGTTTTCAGTGATTATTTCTTTGAGTATCTTTTCCGTCCCTCTCACCTCTTTTTGACTGTCCTGTTTTGCATGTGTTTGTGGGCTTGGCAGCGTCTTACCTTTCTGAGGCTGTCACTGTGTTTTCTTCAGTTTGTGTAATCTTTATTGCTCTGTCTTCAAGTTTGTGTTTCTTTCTTCTGCCAGTATAGAGCTGCTGTTGTGCTCTTTGGGTAAATTTTTATTTTCATTATTTTACTTTGTAGCACCAGAATTTCTGTTTTAAAAATAATTTCTCTTTATTCCTATTCTCTATTTCTTTCAGCATTGTCATCAGACCTGCCTTTACTTCTTTAGTCATGGTTCTCCCTCAGTTCTGTTAGCATGTTTACAGTGGGTACGTCACTGAGAGGAGATCATCAGTGTTCTTACCGCGTGCGCGCGCACACACACACAAGGAGTTAGCAAGGCGATTGATGTGCTCATTAACTGGGTTGTGTTAATCATTTCACAAGTATGTGTGTATATCAAATCATCATGTTGTACACCTTAATAATATAAAGTTTTATTTGTCATATTTTCCTCACTAAAGCTAAAATAAATGATTGAGGGGCTTCCAGTGTCCTTACTGACCAAATCTAGCAAGGTTGTGTGTTAAAAAACAAAACAAAACTCAAGAGTTTAATTTTTTAACTTTAAATATTTTACACAGACATAGATGCCATCTGAGTACATTTCATGTGGGATCCCAGATGGAATCCAGGATGGTTTCAGTTTGGGCTTGACCGGTTCACTCACTGAGGGGCAAGAACATGTGCAGAGGAACATAAATTGTTTCCCTCTTGGTTGCTGGTGGGGAACTTTCTGCCCTCCCAGAAGTAATTTGAAGTTTCTGGTTACGTGATCACCAGCCCTGAGGTAGTGGCTGTTCTGTTGTTGGAATGTTCACAAAATGGCAGGCTGTGCCTGAGGGGCACCGGGGAGCACTCAAGGACGGACATCCAAGTAGACAGTGGTGCCTGTCAGTAAGCTGCTGGGATTTTCCCTGCCAGCGCTCCCCTGCCCTGTGCAGGGGCTTTCTCCCCCAGTGTTGGTTTGTCTTGTGAGCCCCTCTTCCTGCCCTGGGGACCCTGTGCCGTTTGAAGACCCTAGTCATTGGACCCCTGTGATGACTCCTTCTCTCTGTCGCATCTTGCATTTCAGGATCATTCCTGGGGAGTAGGGCCCTCACAAATCTGTTGTTTTGTTACTTTGGCCATGACCTCCTCCCCAACTGTCCCCCTTCCTAATCTCTCATTTTCCTCCTTGACAAAATTCCAAGCATGGGATAATTCTGTAACTGAACTGCTCAGTACCTGCACGAGATGATTTCTGCAAAGGAAAACCATATATCTATGCAGATAATGCTGGTTTAAATTCAACCCTACCCCTCAGATGGTCTCCAATTTGTATCCACATTGTTACCAGCACTTTCTTCTCTCTTCCCTGTCCAGATGCACCTCTGTTCTCCCACCCCATCTCTCCCTGTGGTGAGATTCTGGGTCTCCCCTCTCTTCCTTGGCCTCCCTGTCTCCTTCACTCGTTTGCTCTCCATAAGCAAACTCTCTTATTTCACATGAAGAACCTGGTCAGAGGAAATGCTGCCCATACCTCCGTTTCCATTAGCTCTCCTTTTTTCCTCCTTTGCATTTACTTTGGGAGGCTGAGGGGAAGTGTCCTTCCCGCCGGGGGTTTTCTGTTCACTGTGTTCTTGGCTTCTTCCCCCTGTATGCCCTTTGACCTCATTCCATCAGGTTTATTCCCTCTTTTCAGTCCTGGTGACAGGCGTATCACCATGTCCTCCCAGCCAGTTCCTCTGCTGCTGACGTTCTTCCCTCTAAGCTCCTCATGCTCCAGATTTGCTTCTCGATCCGAGCTCTTCAGGTGTGTATCCGCCAGTGTTTTGTAAGACCCCATCAGTGCTGACCTGCATCGAGTCCAGACTTGGAAAGGACGGTCCATGACGACTGTCACAGGTGCAGCCACTCCACAGTCTTCGTGACGTTGTCATTCATGCCAGTGACTCTGTACGAGGACACTGCTGAGAGTAGTGTCCCCTCCCCTCATCTTGGACAGCTTCTCTCTCCTATTGGCTCAGCACAGGTGCGAGTTCCTCTGAGAAATCCCTCTTCCTAAACCAGGGCAGGTGCCTCTTCACGCATAGTCATGCTGCTCCGAACGCTGCTTGGACCAGCGTTCACGGTGGTGATTAGTGGCCGGTCGCGCCGGGCCCTCTCCGACAGGACAGCCAGCTTTTATCTGCAGGACCTGCGTGGTGGATGCTTGGTGAGCACCTTTGTAAATGAGGAAGATTCGTCGATCTCCCGTTTCACAGAGCTAAGGCGATAAAGCTAAAGAACTTGCAAAAATTACATGCAAGGTGACTTATGATAATAAATTTAATCTCACATACTTTAAAGTAGAATATTCCTTTTTAAAACAATGCAGCAAAGTTGTACAACCTAGAATGGGGATTTTTACTTTTCAGAAAATTAATAGACAATCTTTATTTGAGCTATGAAACTCTCTCCACTGGTGATAGGTCTTCGTGGGCTTTATGTGACCACGAATCCAATTTATCCCTTAGGTTTATATAAGACATTTGTCCCCTGTAATTTTCAGGTTGTAGAATACTTCACCAGAGTCTCTGGTTTCTCTTCTGTTCCCCACTTCTCAGATTACTATATTTTGAAAGCATGACTGCATCCCCCGTCTTCCCTGAGTTTATTCAACAGAAACGTTTGAGTTTTTCCCGTATGCAAACCCGTAGTGGTGTGTATAATACGTAGTTTTAGGATAATTACCTGTTTTTTACCCATTCTGGCTGGTAAAATCTTGGTATCATTAGTTGAGTAATGTCCTCCAGTCCAGACATTTCTCTGTAATGGCCATGATGATTTTTTTTTAAGATTTTATTTATTTATTTGACAGAGATCACAAGTAGGCAGAGAGGCAGGCAGAGAGAGAGAGGAAGAAGCAGGCTCCCCACTGAGCAGAGAGCCCGGTGCGGGGCTCGATCCCAGGACCCTGGGATCATGACCCGAGCCGAAGGCAGAGGCTTAACCCACTGAGCCACCCAGGCGCCCCCGTGATGATTCTTTACTGGAGAATTCAGTGAAGGCAGTCCATGACATTTTGAATAAGAAGTACCTACCTGGAGACACGTGTGTGTGTTTGCACACAGACATGCATGGGCCTCTCTGCACGGCTAACCTCAGCGTCACTACCTGTGGGATTTATTTAATTCAGTTCGCTCGTGACTGAAATCTGTGGATGCCCTCCCTTGAGTGACTCCTGTCCTTGGCATTGCTCTCTGCGCCCCTGAAGCTGGTACTTTGGGATGTTGTTTTGCTCTGTCAATGTCTCTGCCTCAGTGTGTGTAAGAACAGCTGCTTGGAGGGATGCTCTGAGTGGAGTTTTGTAGATGGCAGTCCCGAGGTTTGCTTTCTCCTTGTTCTCAGCAGCAGCATGGCTCTGTTACATTCTTTAACCTCCGTCTGTGTGTGTTGCTGTGCTGTGAGCTGATCGTGTGAGTGGTGTAGACCGTGCTGATAGGCTGGGTTAATTCTGCTCCTTTTTGTAGGAAGACTAGCTTTCCAGCTATGTTCTGAGCCGAATCCTGTTTCCACATTGGCAAGCGTTGACAGCATTGTGCTCACCTGCCCTCACCTGGGCTGTCACCTTGTAGCACCTCCAGGCTGCATGCTTGCCTTCCACACACTCATTGTGGGGCATCGGGTCAGGGGTGCACAACCCATAGCCGGGAAGGCTGACCTGGGACACCGCGAAGATCACTGCGTTTCCATCACTCGGCGCACAGGAATTTAGAATCATGATCCTGAGACATTTAGTTTCTGAGAGAAACATCGAAGGAAACATTTAACCGATAACAAAGCATGTGTGTCACACACATCCCATATCAGAGTGGAACTTTGTGCAGGACGTTTTTGAGTCCTTAGTGTGCTAGTTATCGTTACCACGGTGGGCATGTGATCGATATTTCATGTTCCCTCATCTTCTCTGGTCCAGAAACTCTCCAAATGGAGTTTGGAAAACACCGTTCTAGACTAATGGGAGATTAGAAATGGGAGCCACCTCAAATTCTTTGTGTTTAGCCGCAGGTGGTTAGTATACAGTATAATGTCTGTTTCAGGCGTGCGCTGGAGTGGTTCAGCACCTCCGTCCATCACCCGGTGCTCACCTCGACAGGTGCACACTTCACCCCATCCCCTGCTTCCCCCACCCCCAGACCCACCTCCCCTCTATAGTTGAGAGTCTGTTTATCGCTTGTTTCTCTTTCATTTCTTAAGTTGCATACGTGGTCGCCATATCTTTGGGTTTCCAGAGGCTCTCCGTCACCGTGGGACGGAATGTAAACTCTGAAACCCTGGACCTCTGCTCTGCGTGTGCCTCTGGCCTTGCGTCTTCCCTCCCTGTGAGCACTCCACACCCACCCTTGCCGGACCTGCTCCACCCCACATCTGTCCCGCCCTCACCCTGGCCTCTGGAGCATTGAGCACCTTCACTTGGCCTGTCCCTCAGAATTCCTCCCTGGAAACCCGCTGCTCATTCTGCTCCAAGGAGACCTCCGTGCAACCTTCCCGACCCCGGGCATGCTTTGCTGGAGGCGTGCCTCCCCCCTTTCTGTCCTGCTGTCATACCTGGGGGGCTGCAGGTCTGTCCCCTCCCTCCCCATGGCGCTCTTCTGGGGACAGGCTTGACATGTCTGCCACCACTCCCTCCATCCTGTAGCTGCTCTTCAAATGCTCAGGACTCATTTGTACCTTTTACACAGGTGTAAGAAAGGGCGCAGTCTGCTGGGGGCTCCATCCCATTTATGGGACACCGTGTGGGGCACTGCGGGCAGGCAACAGCCTTTGAAAGTTCAAGGTGAGTGAGGCCTTTGTGGTGTGAAGGGGTCAAGGAGGATGTTCCATTCAAACTTAATTTGGAAAATATTTCCATAGAAAGGTGAAGAGAGGTCACCCGGTGGAGTTGAGAAACTGAGTGTCCGAAAGGTTGGGCTGTGTGGGGAATATAAACCACCCAGCTGTTAGTCAGGTGCTTGCAGGTCAGAGAAACCCCAAAGAACGTCCGTTCTGTCGCCCCAGGGGGTCAGGCTGCAGGCAGCTGGCCGGCAGCATTTTCCGTCGAATGCAGGCATCTGCTGGGGCCACAGAGGAGGGTGAACGCCCTGGTCTCGGGGTCCCTCTGTACACCTGTCTCCCTCCCCAGGCAGGCGTGGGCCCAGGGAGGCCAGCGGCAGGGGCCAAACCTGGGGGTGCACGAGGGGTGGCGGTAGGCAGGGTGTGTCTCACATACACGGTGAACAGCGGTGTTTGAAAGGCGTCACACTACACAGGGACTTGAAATGACCAGCTGGGAGCGAGAAGGGCCGTGGACCATGCCAGGGGCCGGGGCCGCAGGGTGGGGTGGGGAGGCATAGAAGGAGGGTAGGTCCCGAAGTTCTCAGCTGCCGCTGGCACAGCAGGTCATGTGTGTGTGTGGAGGGGGACCACGCTGGCAGGGGGAAGTGTGTGAGTGTGTGTGTGCATGTGTGTGTGCGTGCATGTGTGTGCATGGGACCACACTGGCAGGGGAAGTGCGTGAATGTGTGTGGGGGGGGCCACGCTGGCAGGCGGGAGTGCGTGAGTGTGTGTGTGTGTGTGCGTGGGACCTCACTGACAGGGGGAAGTGTGTGAGTGCGTCTCCAGTGACTCCATGCCACCACGGTAGCTGCTGTCAAACCCCCACGAGCGGCAGGTGTGGGCCAAGCTGTGGAGAAGGGGACTCCCACAGCCTCCGGGAGGGAATGCCTGAGCTGCAGCTGTGGGAGGGCCCCGAGAAGCCAACAGGAAGGCCATACGATCCAGAGTTCCCTTCTCACTGTGACCCCGAGTCCTGGAAGCAGGGACGCAGACTCTTGTATGGTCACGCTCATGGCTGCCACGAGCTGCGACAAGGAATTGTGACAAGGAATTCATGCAGGTAGGGGGCTGAGAAGCCCTTGTATGTGTACGGATATACGTACGTATGTGTGTGTATTTCCTGCTATCTGGTGGGTTGTGTTTCTCTAGAGAACCCCGACTAATAAAACATGTCCACCATGTTCAGTAGAAAGGAGGAAAAATTGTCGAGAATAACCCTGAAGAGGAATCGTTCCATGCATTTTAACCGAGCCAGCGTGATCAATTAAATGAACATGCACATGTGATTTATCTCCATTACCTATGCTCTGTGTACTCAAATCTTCTTACGCTGCAAATAACTTTAATTAACTTTAATTAAATGGATGGAGCCAATACGCACTCTTCTCTACCGTAGAGAAGTAGAACAATGTGAGGGAAGAGGAGGTTGGTTAGGTCAGTCCCATGGTCTTGGGCACAGACGTGCCGCCAGGCAAAGCCTCGGGGCAAGCCCCAGACCTGGAAGCTGTGGCAGGACTCTTCCTAGTGGGATTCAGCCAGACCGAGTCCACCTGCCCTCTTCTCTGTGTGTCTGTCTGTGTGATCATGCCCCAAATGTTCTCTGGGATGATGTGCACACAGCCAGCTCTGTGGTCGGTGTTCCAGCTCTGGGACGCTTGTGCATGACCCAGGGCTGTGACCCTGGGTCTTGTCCTGGGGACCTCAGTGGGGCCAGGCCTGTAGCACCCCTCTACATGGCTCCCGTGCTCGTCCTGGAACGTTGGAACTCCCCTTGGCACTTACAAACCCTGCGGAAGATGCCACCATGCCCAGCAGAGTGCTAACTTACCAGTCAACGCTCTGCTGTGCTCCAGGATGGGGCAGGCGGTGACAGCATGGTCATGATAGGGAAGTGATTCTTGCCTCCTCCCCAGCATGCAGGCACGGGGTGTCCTTGTCATGGGTGTGGCCGTGGACTGGACTTTGCACCAAGGAAATGTCAGTGGGAGCCCCGTGCTCACTGTGGGAGAAGCCCGAGAGGGCGGTGAGGGAGTGCTTGCTCTGTCCTGCCCTGTGGCAGGTGCTCAGGACATGGACACTTGCGAGTGAGCTTCATTGCTGTGGCCGTTACCCCCTGGCATCTGGGAGCTGCACACTCGGATGCTTAAGATCAGGATTCTGAAACAGCGTTTGTGAGCGGCGTTGAACCAGACCACATGGGGCAAGGTCGGTCCTGCCCACAGTGACAGGAGTGTGGTTTCTGAGGCAGAAGGGCCTGTGCCTGCCTGGGCTCTGAGCTGCTCAGCGGTCGTGTGATGTTGCCATGCCTCATGGTACCTTTACTTATTTTTTATTTTTGGTTTTACTTTGTAGTTTTTTAATTTTTTATTGACATATAATGTATTATTAGCCCCAGGGGTACAGGTCTGTGAATCACCAGGTTTACACACTTCACAGCACTCACCATAGCACATACCCTCCCCAATGTCCGTAACCCCACCACCCTCTCCCTTCCCCCCCTCCCCCGGCAACCCTCTGTTTGTTTTGTGAGATTAAGAGTCTCCTTATGGTTTGTCTCCCTCCCAATCCCATCTGGTTTCATTTTTTCCTTCCCTACCCCCCATATCCCCCATGTTGCCTCTCAACTTCCTCATATCAGGGAGATCATGATAATTGTCTTTCTCTGTTTGACTTATTTCACATAGCATAATACTCTGTAGTTCCATCCACGTTGTCGTAAATGGCAAGATTTCATTTCTTTTGATGGCTGCATAATATTCCATTGTATATCTATACCACATCTTCTTTATCCATTCATCTGATGATGGACATCTAGGTTCTTTCCATAGTTTGGCTATTGTAGACATTGCTGCTATAAACATTTGGGTGCACGTGCCCCTTCAGGTCACTACATTTGTATCCTTAGGGTAAATACCCAGTACGCCATTGCCAGGTCATAGAGTAGTTCTATTTTCAACTTTTTGGGGAAACTCCATGCTGTTTTCTGGAGTGGCTGAAGCAGCTTGCATTCCCACTAACAGTGTAGGAGGGTTCCCTTCTCTCCGCATCCTGTCCAGCATCTGTCGTTTGCTGACTGGTTCATTTTAGCCATACTGACTGGTGTGAGGTGGGATCTCATTGTGGTTTTGATTTGTATTTCCCCGATCCCGAGTGATGTGGAGCACTTTTTCATGTGTCTGTTGGCCATCTGGATGTCTTCTTTGCAGAAATGTCTGTTCATATCTTCTGCTCCCCCCCCCCCCTTTTTTTTTTTTGATTGGAGTTTTTGTTCTTTGGGTGTTGAGTTTGAGAAGTTCTTTATAGATTTTGGACACTAGCCCTTTATCTGATATATCGTTTGGAAATATCTTCTCCCATTCTGTCAGTTGTCTTTTGGTTTTGTTGACTGTTTCCTTTGCTGTGCAAAAGCTTTTGATCTTGATGAAATCCCAATAGGTCATTTTTGCCCTTGCTTCCCTTGCCTTTGGTGATGTTTCTAGGAAGAAGTTGATGTGGCTGAGGTCAAAGAGGTTGTTGCCTGTATTCTTCTCAAGGATTTTAATGGGTTCCTTTCTCATGTTGAGGTCATTCATCCATTTGGAGTCTATTTTTGTGTGTGGTATAAGTAAATGGTCCAGTTTCATTCTTCTGCATATGGCTGTCCTGTGTTCCCAACACCTTTTGTTGAAGAGATTATCTTTTTTCCATTGGACATTCCTTCCTGCTTTGTCGAAGATTAGTGGACCATAGAGTTGAGGGTCTATTTCTGGGCTCTCTAATCTGTTCCAATGGTCTGTGTGTCTGTTTTTGTGCCAGGACCATACTGTCTTGATTATGACAGCTTTGTAATAGAGCTTGAAGTCTGGAATTGTGATGCCACCAACTTTGGCTTTCTTTTTCAACATTCCTCTGGCTATTCAATGTTTTTTCTGCTTCCATATAAATTTTAGGATTATTTCTTCCATTTATTTGAATAAATTGATGGTATTTTGATAGGGATTACTGTAACGTGTAGATTGCTTTAGGTAGCATAGACATTTTCACAACTTTGATCTTCCAGTCCATGAGCATGGAACATTTTTCCATTTCTTGTGTTTTCCTCAATTTCTTTCATGAGTACTTTATAGTTTTCTGAGTACAGATTCTTTGCCTCTTTGGTTAGGTTTATTCCTAGGTATCTTAGGGTTTTGGGTGCCATTGTAAATGGGATTGACTCCTTAATTTCTCTTTCTTCTGTCTTGTTGTTGGTGTAAAGAAATGCAACTGATTTCTGTGCACTGATTTTATATCCTGACACTTTACTGAATTCCTGTACAAGTTCTAGCAGATTTGGAGTGGAGTCTTCTGGGTTTTCCACATAAAGTATCATATCATCTGCAGAGAGTGAGAGTTTGACTTCTTCTTTGTCAATTTGGATGCCTTTAATTTCTTTTTGTGGTCTGATTGCTGAAGCTAGGACTTCTAGTACTATGTCAAATAGTAGTAGTGATAATGGACATCCCTGCCATGTTCCTGACCTTAGAGGAAAAGCTCTCAGTTTTTCTCCATTGAGAATGAAATCGCGGTGGGTTTTTCATAGATGGTTTTGATGATATTGAGGTATGTACCCTCTATCCCTACACTGTGAAGAGTTTTGATCAAGAAAGAATGCTGGTTTCAATTCAGGTCAACAAGGATAATAAAAAAATGCTGTACTTTGTCAAATGCTTTTTCAGCATCTATTGAGAGTATCATATGGTTCTTGTTCTTTTTTTAATTAATGTATTGTATCTCATTGATTTGTGGATGTTGAACCAACCTTGCAGCCCTGGAATAAGTCCCACTTGGTCATGGTGAATAATCCTTTTAATGGATTGTTGGATCCTATTGGCTAGTATTTTGGTGAAAATTTTTGCATCTGTGTTCATCAAGGATATTGGTCTGTAATTCTCCTTTTTGATGGGGTCTTTGGTTTTGGGATCAAGGTAATGCTGGCCTCATAAAATGAGTTTGGAAATTTCCCTTCCATTTCTATTTTTTGGAACAGTTTCAGGAGAATGGCAATTAATTATTCTTTAAATGTTTGGTAGAATCCCCTGGGAAGCCATCTGGCCCTGGGCTCTTGTTGGGAGATTTTTGATGACTGCTTCAGTCTCCTTACTGGTTCTGGGTCTGTTCAGGTTTTCTGTTTCTTCCTGCTTCAGTTTTGGTAGTTTATATGTCTCTAGGAATGCATCCATGTCTTCCAGATTGTCAAATTTGTTGGCGTAGAGTTGCTCATAGTATGTTCTTATAAATGATTATATTTCTTTTGTGTTGGTTGTACTCTCTCCTCTTTCACTCATGATTTTATTAATTTGGGTCCTTTCTCTTTTCTTTTTGATAAGTCTTGCTAGGGGTTTATCAGTCTTACTAATTCTTTCAAAGAACCAGCTCCTAGTTTCATTGATCTGTTCTGCTGTTCTTTTGGCTTCTATTTCATTGATTTTTGCTCTGATCTTTATGATTTCTCTTCTCCTGCTGGGTTAGGTTTTCTTTGTTCCTTCTCTACCTCCTTTAGGTGTAGACTTTGGTTGTTTATTTAAGAACTTCCGTGTTTCTCGAGAAAGGCTTGAATCGCTATATATTTTCCTCACAGGACTGCCTTTTCTATGTCTCACAGATTTTGAACCATTGTTTTTTCATTATCATTTGTTCCCATGAATTTTTTCAATTCTTCTTTAATTTCCTGGTTAACCCATTGATTCTTTAGAAGGATGCTCTTTGGACTCCATGTATTTGGGTTTTTTCCAAATTTACTCTTGTGATTAAGTTCTAGCTTCAGAGCATTGTGGTCTGAAAATATTCAGGGAATGATCCCAATCTTTTGGTACTGGTTGAGACCTGATTTGTGGCCCAGGATGTGATCTCTTCTGGAGAATGTTCCATGAGCAATAGAGAGTAATGTGTATTCTGTTGCTTTGGGATGGAATGTTCTGAATATATCTGTGATGTCAGTCTGGTTCAATGTGTCATTTAAGGCCTTTATTTCCTTGTTGATCTTTGGCTTGGATGATCTATCCATTTCAGTGAGGAGGGTGTTAAAATCCCCTACTATTTTGTATTATTGTCCATGTGTTTCTTTGATTTTGTTATTAATTGGTTTATATATTGGCTGCTCCCATGTTAGGGACATAGATATTTAAAATTGTTAGATCTTCTTGTTGGACAGACCCTTTGAGTATGATATAGTGTCCTCCCTCATCTTTTATTATAGTCTTTGGCTTAAAATCTAATTGATCTCATACAAGGATTGCAACCCCAGCTTTCTTTTGATGTCCATTAGAATGGTAAATTGTTTTCTACCCCCTCCCTTAAAAAATCTGGAGGTGTCTTTGGGTCTAAAATGAATTTATTGTAGGCAGCATATTGATGGGTTTTGTTTTTTAATACATTCTGATAAACTGTGTCTTTTGGTTGGGGCATTTAGCCCATTTACATTCAGGGTAAATATTGAGAGATATGAATTTAGTACCACTGTATTGCCTGTAAGGTGACTGTTACTGTATATTGTCTCTGTTCCTTTCTGGTCTACTACTTTAAGGCTCCCTCTTTGCTTAGAGGACCCTTTTCCCTGTTTCCTGTAGGGCTGGTTTGCTGTTTGCAAATTCTTTTTGTTTTTGTTTATCCTGGAAACTTACTATTTTTCCTTCTACTTTCATTGATAGCCTAGCTGGATATAGTATTCTTGGCTGCATGTTTTTCTCATTTAGTGCTCTGAACATATACTGCCAGTCCTTTCTGGCCTGCCAGGTCTCTGTGGATAAGTCCGCTGCCATTCTAATATTTCTACCATTGTATATTACAGACTTCTTGCCCTCAGCTGCGTTCAGTATTTTCTCTTTGTTGCTAAGACTTGTAAGTTTTACTATTAGATGATGGGGTGTGGACCTATTCTTACTGATTTTGAGGGGGATTCTCTGTGCCTCCTGGATTTTGATGCTTGTTCCCTTTGTCATATTAGGGAAATTCTCTACAATAATTCCTTCCAATATACCTTCTGCTCCCCTCTCTCTTTCTTCTTCTTTTGGAATCCCAATTATTCTAATGTTGTTTCATCTTATGGTATCACTTTTCTCTTGAATTCTCCCGTTACGGTCCAGTAGTTGTTTTTCTCTCTTTTGCTCAGCTTCTTTATTCTCCATCATTTGGTCTTCTATATCACTAATTCTCTCATCTGCCTCATTTATCCTAGCAGCAAGAGCCTCCATTTTTGATTGCACCTCATTGATAGCTTTTTTTAAAATTTCAGCTTGGTTAGATTTTAGTTCTTTTATTTCTCCAGAAAGGACTTTTATTTCTCCAGACAGGGTTTCCCTAATATCTTCCATGCCTTTTTTGAGCCCAGATAACACCTTGAGAATCGTCATTCAAAACTCTAGATCTGACATATTTCCAATGTCCATATTGATTAGGTCCCTAGCCTTCGGTACAGCCTCTTGTTCTTTTCTTTGTGGTGAGAGTTTCCACCTTGCCATTTTATCCCGATAAGAATATATGAACAAGAGAATAAAATACTAAAAGGGTGGCAAAGACCCCAGAAAATGTGCGTTAACCAAATTAGAAGAGACTTCAAATCGTGGACGGAAGAAAGGGGGGTAAAAAGTTCAAAAAAATTTAAGAAAAAAAATATATATTAGACTGGTGAATAGAACAGCACCACCCACTTAATTTTGGGAGTGTTTTGGACTCTTAGAAGAAACTATCTCCCAAAATTTTAAGGAAAGAAAAACTTACATATATATACACAAGAATAAGCATAACTACAATGAAGGGATGAAATATGAATGTAAATATGAAAATTTAAAAACAAAAAAGGATTTGATAAGTTTGTTGGGTAGAGAAAGAAAAAGAAAGTGGAGAGAATTTGCTCCAGCTGGAGACTAGAACAAAGCCCTGTGCTAGATTTAGGGTATAGTTTGATCTGTTAGAAGAAATTGTATCCCAAAATTTTTTAGAAGAAAAAACCCTATGTGTATACAAATAATAAAGTTAGATAAAATAAATGATAAAATATGACTGTAATAATGAACGTTCAAAGAGATTTTTTTAATGAAAGGTATTGTTAAGATAAACTAGTTAAAGAAACATTAAAAGAGGAAAGAGTAAAAGTTAAAAAAATTGGAATAAGGAAAAAAAATTTAAAAAATTAATTAACTTTGTAAGACTAAAGGATCGTAGGGAGAAAGCCCTAAATTCCATGCTTTGCCTTCTCCTCCTCTGGAATTCCTCTGTTCTCCTTGATCAATGAGCTTGGTCTTGGCCCGGTGTTCTTGCTGATCTTCTGGGTGAGGGGCCTGTTTCAGTGATTCTCGGGTGTCTTTGCCTGAGGCGGAATTGCGCTGCTCTTGCCAGGGGCCTGGCTAAGTATTCCGCTCAGGTTCGCTCTTGGGGGCTTTTGTTCCCTGACATTTTCCGTAGAATTCTGGAGGACAGGAATGAAGACGGCGGCTGCCCAGTCTCCAGCTGGAGGAGCTGAGAGCTTGGGGTCTCACTCCTCCGTGTGCCCTTGGAGAAAAGCTGTCAGTCCCTCCCGTCTCCCTGGTCTCCGGCCACGCTCCAAGCTCCCCTGGCCTGTGATTGAGCATCTCTGTCTCTGGTGCATGGCCCTGTTTGGAGTCCCCAAACCCCACAGATCCCTGAGCTCTTGCAGAGAAGTGTTCCCAGATCTGTCACTTGTGGGGTCCCCGCTCACAGAGCAGTGGCCTGTGCCATGGATCACAGTTTAAGGTAACCCTGAGCTGAGAGCTCACTCCTCGGCTCTGTCTCTGTACCCGGCTTCCCCACTCTAATACCTGCGAGCTCTGCTACACTCAGACACCCCCAATCCTTCTGTGACCCCACGGGACCTGAAACCACGGTTTTGCCACATGGGCTTCACCCTGGCTTAGTCTCTGGAGCGATGTGCCTCATGGGAGCAGACTTTTAAAAGTTATGATTTTATGTTACTTTGCTCCACTGCTTGTCGGGAGCCAGGCCCTCCCCCCGCGGTCTCTCTTCCCATCACCTGGATTCACTTCTCCGCACATCCTACCTTTCAGAAAGTGGTCTATTTTCTGTTCTGGAATTACTGCTCTTCTCTTCGATCTCCTGTTGGGTTTGTAAGTGTTCAGAATGGTTGGATACCCGTCTCACTGATCTCCTGGGATCTGATGTCATCTCAGCCTGCTACTCCGCCACCATCTTGACTCCTCCCCTCAGGGCACCTTTAAAGTGGGGGGCACTGTGGGCTCGCATCCCAGGACTGTAGTGAGGGTGGTCCGGAAGCCCGTGGTGTGGGTCAGCGCTGTCCTAACTGTGTGTCCTTCCGCCTGCGGGCTTACTCCTGCCCCCGAGCCCTTTGTGGTACATGAACTTCCTTCAGAGTTCACCCAGGAGATGGTCCCACAGGGCCCTGCTTGGGGGGGGGGCAGCAGGAAAGGGGCCCTGTGCTCTCTGGACGCCACACTTCAGATGCAGCAGCTCCCCCCTTCCCTGCTGTGCATGAGGAGGTTGTTGCAGGTCCACTCAGGACCTCATGTGTTAAAGGGTTGTGGGATCCAAGGAAGCTGGACAGTCATCCTGTATGTATTATCTACTAGACACTTTTTCTGGGCCTGCCACGTGTCAGCCACAGCTGTGGGCCCGGGGGTCACAGTGTGACCACCACAGACAGTCCTGCCTCCCCGGAGCTTCTGCTTCCGCTGTGCAGATGGAGAGCAGACAGATGCAGGTGGGGGCCTCAGGCTATGTGAGCTGTGAGGGAGTATGGTGGAGGAAGAGTGGAAGACTGGATGCAGAGCCAGAGCATTGTTGAGAAGTGGGGGAGGGCTCACCGATGAGGAGACTTCAGCAGGACTCTGAAGCAAGTGACTCTGAAGCAAGTGGTCAGTGAGAACACCTTGGAGGAGAGCTTGCCAGCAGAGGGCAGCACGTGCAAAGGCCCTGGGGTGTGCTTGGCTGGTGGAAGAGCTGGTGTGGCTTGAACTCTTGAGTGGGCCTAACGTCAGTGGCTCCTGTCACAGAACTCTGGGGCTTGGGGGCATTTAAGTGACCAAGTGCTCTGAGGAGTTGTCAGCATGTTTTGGGCCGAGACTGACATAAAGACTGGCTTAGAGGATCACCTTGGTGTGCCTCTGAGGACCAGTTATGAGGCCATGAGAGTGGGAACAGTCAGGCTGGTCAGGAGGGGGCTGGGCTAATGAGGGTACTGGTAGCCTGGGACAGGGCAGCAGGGTGGGGTGGGTGGTGAGGCTCCAGCCAGGTCTGCCACGGTGGGAGCAGGCTTCCAACAGAGGACTGAGGACTGCAGGGTGAGGCAGGGCCCTGTGCCAGGGATGGTGCTCTGGCCCCATGTGTGGAGGGAGCTCAGTTGGAGGGGAGACTGTTTGGGGGACAAATTAATTTTGAGGTCCCATGAGACATGTGAGTGGGATCAAGTAGGCAGTTGTGTGTGTGACTCTGAGGGCTCAGGGTTTAGGACCAGGGACCAGGGGTGACAGAGAGGGGCTGGTGGTTGTGTCCTTGGCATGAAGAACGAGAGACAGGGAGAGGCAAGGATTCACAGCGGAGACTGGGAAGGAGCCAGAAGTCAAGGCAATGGGCTCCCACACTGGCAGATTGAGCGAGGAAGGCTCACCAGTGACCCCAATCCCTGCAGTTCTGTGGGGTCCTGGCATGGGGGCGTGTGACAGGAGGGGTATTGGGTCCGGTAGGTACTTTATAAATCAGATGTTGGATATTCTTGAACTTTCAGAGGAGACAGTTACCACTACTTCCATGAGAATAGCGGAGCTCTTTGAAGCCCCCAGGTTTTCTGAAGTGTCAGTGGCCTACGTCCCTGTGTGGATCGAATTCTCTGGGACACTCAGGGCCTGCCATCCGTGGGACAGCCTGTCAGTGGTGGGGCCAGACGACCAGTCATCTCAGTGACTGCTTGCATTGATTCATTTTTAAAAAGTTAGAAATGATGTTTCTTCACATCATTTAAATTGTTACGCCTTTTCAGAGCTCTTGGTACAGTCTGAGCTCTTAATTAGTTCCTAAGTTCCTAACTTCATCAATCAATAGTTCCTGAAATTTAGAAAAACAAATATGAGGGCCAATATAGTGAAACAGCTGGTCCAAACTCATTATGTGCCAGTTTCTGCTATTTTTAAGCTCAGATAAATGGTCTGTAAAATTAAGTTAAATGGCTTCTCTTACAAGAATAGAATTATCCGCAACTTTTCTTAGTTGTTCTCACTTTGGAGGGGTATGATGATTTTGTACGAAGCACGTGTGTGTCTTGGAGCTTCCTGGCACAAGGCCTCCCACCCTGTGCAGCCCAAGAACTTTCAGAAATGGGCTGTTTGACTCCTTTGTGAGGCTTAGAGGGCAGGCTGCTGTGGAGGGCTTCATTTTCTACATCCTAAAGACCCTGTCAGCACCCCATGAGCTTGGGGCTACCTTTCCAGATCAGCACGGTTTCTCCCGAGCCAACCTTCAGTGGGAGGGCTGGGCACAGGGGCTCTTGCTATTCTGGCTTCCAGAATGAGGACAGATACAGGGGCCGTGTGAGGAGGCACTTCTCGAGCAGAGAGCACCGGGCAGCATGGAGGCCCTGCTCCCAGGGCAGGGCCAGCCCTGCAGACCCTCTTCTCATCGTCCTTTTCAGGGCATATCACGGTTGGCTTCCCTGACTTTAGGACCTCATGCTGATGCCTTGTTTCTGCACTTCCACCCCCAACACGGCTGCCCTGCTGACTGTCTCACAGAAGGGCCATCTCTCCTGCACCCCATCCTTCCAGGATTTCCCACAGTGAGCAGGACTCAGGAGTCAGAATAGCTCCTGCAATTCTCAGTGTCGTCCGGTAAAAAGTTGGGAATAATCCAGAAGCCACGCACGCGCATGAGCAGCACCCCTGCTGTGGACAGCGACCTCTGCCTCCCCATAGCCCTGTCCCTCCCTGGGCGAGCCTGGGATAAACTGTCTGTATGGGAATCCCTGGCTGGTCCGCCTGGGCTGCCTTCCCTCCCAGGGCACGGCAAGCTGGGCCTGTGGAATCAGGTGTTGGCGTAGGCTGCTCACCAGGCGGGTCCACTGAATGGGTCCTCCAGGCAGTGCGGCTGAGGACCTCCTCTCCAGGCGTCCAGACACAGTGGGGTGTGAGCTTGTCAGCAGTGAACTGGAGAAGTCTGTGGCATTAGTCAGGGTTCTCCAGAGCAGAATTCATCTGTGCATCCATATGTCACAGCTGTCTCTGTCCGAGACGAGATCTAGTGTGAGAAGGCAGCTCATGCACTTTCGTAGGCCGAGAAGCCAACAGTCTGCGTCTGCAGGCCCAGGGGCATCCGAAGACCAGGAAACGGCTGGTCCGTCTGCTGTCCGAGGGCAGTGGATGTGCTAAGGTCTCCCAGCTGCTGCAGTGAAGCAGGAAAAGGGGGCCAGGTCCCTCCTTCCTCCAGCTTCTGTTGTCCTGAGGCACTCAGGGGACAGGACTGGACCGTGCACCATGGGGCCGGGAGTGGGGTCCAGTGCTTGTCTCTCCTGGAAACACCTCAGACACAGGCAGAAACAGGGTTCTCTCTGGACACCCTGAGGCTAGTCAAGCACACAGCTGGACAGTTAACATTCACACAGGGCTGTCATTTCCACCCAGAGGGACCACACAGCTGTGCCATGTGAGCCACTGTGGCAGCTCTGATTACCCTGGAGAGAGTGTTTGAGGACGTTGGGGAGGAAAGATGGTGTTTCTGATCATAGTGCCATTCTATAAGTCTGCTGATTACTTGTGGATGTGCCATGTGAGCGTGCAGAGGTGGCTGCCTGGGTCCTCTGCCCTTGTTGCAAAGAACAGTTCTTTTCAGGCTGGGAAGTGGTGTCCATCATGCACTTAGAAGGGGGTTATCATGGGTGGAAATATTCCACAGCTCACACAATATATGGTTCTCAGCTTTTAAAGTTGCTCCTTGGTTTGAGGACTGAGTGGCACCCAGGCTTCTGGAGCACGTGGTCTGGGAAACTCACCAGCTCCTAGTGCTTTCCAACAGCACAGGAGTTGGGTGTGAGATTTTGCTTTGGGTCATGGCCTCTGGCAGGGCGTCAGGTGTGACTGCTTTAACATCAGACACAGTATTGTTGAGGACAGCCTGGGGAACTTGACCTGTCGGTGGTTTGGTTGTGTGGCACCTGCACCTCCATGCGATTTCAGCCACAGTTCTCTGCAGTGAAGCGACTTTGGGGTTTTCCTTTTCTCCCCTAAAATCACAGGCAGAACATTGTTTGGCCTCCGTAAGATGGTTGCACCACCACATTGACAATGGCGTTTCATTCTGATGTTTAGATCATGTGATCATGCTTAGTGGTGTAACAGGGTTTGTGGATCCATTCGCTTATTCACATCACAGCCATGATGCACGGTGTCTCTGTGCCAGCTTCCTGCATGGATGTGTCGGGAAGAGCTCCCAGAACCGAAGGCATGGTGGAGCTGGAGGGGCTTCCTGTCCCCCTGGGTTTTTATGTACCCCTGGCCACGTGCCTAGGATGAGGGGACCATTGACCTCACTCTGCACATATGTCCTGAGCTGTGTGTCTGTGGCTGTGGAAGTGTTGCTTTTGTGGTTCGAGAGGGACTTTGGTGCAGTACTGTTGTTTTACTGCCATAGCTGTGAAGGGAAGCTATTAATTCTGTCTGGTGAGTTGATTTTTAATGTTTGTGTTGACATCTCTCTTTCTGTTCCACAACAGGATGTGGAATCATCAGCGTTTCAGGTGGTGCGTGTCTGGGAGTTCCTGTGTGTTTTGCAGAGTAATTCACAGATAGCTCCTCAACCTAAGGGAAGCACATCAACCATGCAGGAGATTTGGGCAGTAAAGTCATCCCAAGTCTGTGGAGGTCATAGACTTCCTGCCTACAGGGCCCAGCACAGTCTGTCAGGGCCAAGGAGGAAGGATCCAGGGGAGGCCCTGGGGGTGGGCACCAAGTCAGAGCCCTGAGCCAGTAGGTGAGGGCATCTGCAGCAGGACCTCTGTTCACTGTATGCTGAAACCATTCCTGTCCTCCCAGAAATCCTTACATTTCATGCGAAGGAAAAATTCTTTTTGGAGATCTTTTTTTTTTTTTTTTTTTTTTTCCCCCAGAGCAGTTTCACATTAATAGCAAATTGTGCAAAAGGCACAGATCTCTGGGGGCAAATGATGTCTGCCCCCCCATCCCACCAACTCCCCTACCCCCACTACCACCATCCCCTCTGGTCGGGGCATTGTCACCACTGATGAGCCCCCATGGACGTCCTCATCACCCAGATCCTCAGTGCACGTCAGGGTCACTGTTGGTGTCGCACACTCTGAGGGTTTGCACAAATGTGTGGGGACTCCTACCTGCCATGACAGGGTCACACAGAGTCGTCAAACTGCCCTAAACCCTCTGTGCTCCACCTGCTCCTCTCCCACCCACCATCCTCAGCCCTCCCTCTCCGTCCCCAGCCCTCCCTCTCC
>PISX010014452.1:0-15044 GCA_004024625.1 Mellivora capensis
TCTGCTCCGCGGGAGCGGGCTTTCCCGGAGCCACCGTGGCAAGCCAGGCATTCTGTCCTGGGAGGCGCCTGCTGCCTAGGGAGGTTACTGACCTTCCTGTTGGTGAGCCACACAGAGCGGGCGGCCTTCTCCTGTCGTGCTCGCGCCTTGCTTTTTTGGCTAGAAATTCTATCTCCCCAACTTGTTCAAAGCCCACTGGCTCTGTCCAAGTACCGAACCCACCCCTCTAAGGATAGACACTTGCCGCAGGCCTCAAGAACATTCTCACCAGTGATAACCTTGAAGAAGCCTTCCACCCCGGATGGGACAGCCGTGTAAGTGGCGATCCGTGTGAGCGGACTGTGGGCTCTGGGCAGGGGCGGGGGGGCCTCCTGAGCGGTCACCTCAGGGGTCAGGTTTCCAGATGAATGTTTGGTGGCTCCCTCTGGAAATGGCGCTGCGGGTGTGTGCAGATAGCAGGGCGCAACGAAGGCTCAGTCCTGGCCCTCGTGTGCGACCGGCCCAGGGGCGCAGGAGCGTGGGCCGTGGGGTGGTTCCTCCCGAAGGCCCGCACTGATGGAGAAGGGCAGGCTGGTAGAGGCGTGTCCTGATGAATTCAGTGCACCTTCTCGAAGAGCTCTGATCGTCACCCAAGGTGGGAGTGACCTGAGGTTCTTCCTGGTCTCTCCTCGCCGCCACGAAAGAACTCACTTGCCTGGTAGAATTTGTGGGTAAACTCAGTGGGATGGCGTGTTATTCTAACATGCTGGCTTAATTTTGGCCATCAGGCTCCCTTATTCTAGTCAAAACCTGTGGGGGCCAGATGGAGAGGTCTCGGTAATGTCTTCACGGGAGGGAAGTCTGGTAGTCGGGAGCACGGAGGATGGGACAGGGCTGCGGGGACCACCGGACTGATCAGTTACTGTGAGTTCCTGTTGTCTCCTAGGATTTGGGGAGGCAAACTTCTTCGTTTGATCTTGGCTACAAGTGAAACGGCAGCGTATGTACGTATAAACGTGGGATTCAAATTGTATATCTGTATGCGTGTGTGTGTGTGTGTGTGTTAGCCCTTAGCATCTCCGAATTTCCTCTCCAGATTCCCTTGACCACCCAGATGCCACCTCTGACCTGTTGCCTGATGTTTCCATTTCATTTGTTTTGAAATGGAGGGCAGTGGCGGGTGTGGGGGTGAGCTCACGTGGACCCCGGGCGGGCACACGCAGAGACTCCAGCTCGCCTGAGAGTGTTCCAGACTTGGGACTCGGAGTTAGGGGACATCAGCTGGGTCCCCTGTGCTCCTTGCCCCAACCGCACACCACCCTGCACGTCATTCTACCCGTCTCCGCCAGACCTCCTTCCCCCCACCTCCCTCCAACGGACATTCCACAGAGTCGTATGGCAGAAACTTGGGCACAATTATCTGGTCATTTGAGGCAAAAGAAAATAATCATTTGTCCAATTGTCCAAATTAGCTCTCTGGACTGTCCTGAATGCTCAGATGACGGCGTGGGCCTCCCGTTCAGCTCTGTGATCCGGCTAAAACGGACCATGGAAATGAGTCTCCGTTCAGTACAATGTACATTTAAATTAGACTTAGTCAAAGTAGACCACTGGGTTTAGTGTTTTCTGTTTGTCAATGATTATTCTAAAATTGCTTTTAGCTAATCATCCCGATTTTGCCATTAGTAATCACTATTTCTCTCGTTTCATAGATGTAATGGAGGCAAAGGGGGCTCTGGTTTGCATCATTTGGTGTCTCTTGGAGGAAGTGCAGAGGGAAGCACGTTTTTTTTGACTGGGGGTTCTGACTCGAGACCCCACAACAGCCCTCCTTTCCATCGCCGCTCCCCCAACCCCTGCCCCCACTCCCCACCGAGGAGACCCACCCCAGGGCTGGCTCACGAGGTCACAGGACCAGTACCACCCAGGGCTGGACCTAGAACCTTCGAGCTTCTCATTTCCAGACCAGTACTGTTGCCGCTTATGCCGCTTTAGTTGTTCATTTCTTTCCATAAAATTAAATGACCTTCTCCCAGAGAGATTTAATGGTCAAGATGGGATGTGGTAAAGGCCCCTCAAGGACTTTTTCCCTTATTACGAAGATGAGACCAGACCGAGGCTGGGAGAGATTCGCAAACAATGGTATGCCATTATCCCTAGTTCAGTTTTTCGTGTAATTGGTGTGAAGAGATTGCTGCTGACTAATCCGCCACCAGACAGAAAGTGGCGACTCTTGGGTGACATGACGCGGCACGCGGACGTGTGCAGGGTGGCTGTTGACGGAAGGCATATACACGTGTGTGCGTGTACCCAGCGCGCTCCCCAACATGGAGAATGTCATTTTAAAGTTGTAAATAATAAAAAATAGGCTGGAGCAAAACTGATGGTACAATTGCCTGAGAATGTGGTACTTCATTTCCACACTATGCAATGGCTAGAAATTGATTTTTTTTTTTTAAATCCAATTAAGCCTCAAGGTTGGTTATCCATTTAAAAGGTCGGCTGAGTTAAACAATGACAGTACCTTCAGTTCATGCTAATAATTAAATTTACACAGAACTCGGGCACTTGCATTGTGCCTCGCGGAGGCGGATGTTGTGTGTGTTGCACAAAAACGCGCGGCAGAAGCCCCCAGTGGTGGTGCCCGCTCGCCAGCCGACCGGGACCCCTGCCCGGGACCCCTGCCCGGGGCAGCCCACCGCCCGGCCGCCGGCCCTGGCACTCCTTCCCCTCAGGTTCCCACAGCCCACCCTGGAGAGCCCTGGTCCCCAGCTCACCTCCCGCCCTCCCCTTCCTCCAGCCCCCGGAGCCTCGGGACACAGAAAGTAACCTCGTTTAAAGAGGAAAAAAAGAGGGGGCTCCTGGTGTGTGTGT
The DNA here is from genome assembly GCA_004024625.1 of Mellivora capensis. NCBI lineage: Eukaryota > Metazoa > Chordata > Mammalia > Carnivora > Mustelidae > Mellivora > Mellivora capensis. Next base: position 2,854 of record PISX010014452.1, read on the forward strand.
ACCCCTGGCGTATGCCCGGAACTCTTCGGTCTCACGTGCTGCCGAGTTTATACTGTGGCAAACAAATCATGTTTTAAAAATAGCCCTTTATGGCGCGTATTGACTCTGTGTTCCCAACGTGTTAAGAAAAAGACTCCAAAATGTCTTTTTATGGTTCTCATAGGTGATCTTTAAGCGTTTGAATTGATGAAGATGTTAGGAGACCCGGGACCCCGATTGGAATGCTTTTTATTCTGTTTGGGTTATGATGTCACTTCAGTTTTGTAAATCGCTGAGTGGGGATAAGTGATCTTATTTCAAATCTAGCATTTTAACCTGCATTGTAATGTAAGTAAGGTCACTCCAATTCAGTACTTTCCGCCTGAACTCCGAACCAGCCTGAAAGATGGAACCTTCCAGATTTAGTGAGAAAAAAAATATGTATGTATGTTTATGTGTGTGTGTGTGTGTATTGAATTTCCCTCTCAGGGTCCTTAAGAAAAACCAACAATTCCTGCTTCATGTCTCGTCCCCCCCCTCTTTCTTCATGCAGCTCAGCTGCCAAAAGCCTCTGCAACAGATTTGTGATTCTTTTTTATTTTTTTAAAAGATCCGCATTTAGATAATGCCGACAGACGTGTGGCTTTAAAAGAGGGTGTTTCTGGAGGAAAGAATGTGACTCGGGTTTTTGAAGATGGACTCATTTTTGATGCTCTGGAGAGACAGACTATTCAGGAGGATCCTGTAAGGGAAGGTTTTCCTAAAGAAAAGATTTCTTGATCCTGGTCAACATGTCCCCCCTCCTTCTGCTTTTCCGTACACCTTCATTTCCATACACTGAGTCGCCTCAAGGAACACGGAACACCTTGGGTTGGTTAATTACCTCCCTCCCTCCCTCCCTTCCCACAGCCACCCCCATGCCGAGGCTCTAGATTTTCCACATTGCCCTTGAGGACTTCTGCAGCTACAGAAATGATTTTGCTGGCACTCAGAAGTCAACAAGAATTTGGTCCCCAAGACAAGAGGGTTATTCCTGTCCGACAAGGTGGGCTTCCTGGGAAGATAATTTAGGCTGCTAGAACGGCAGGGGACTGCCCAGAGCAACTAGCTCAGCCCCTCATTTTATGGAAAAGTCCAAAAACTGATGTGGGAAGAAACGCTTTTTGTTGTTAATAAGTGGTTTCTCCAGCACATTTTTATTAACGCCGTTCTCTCATCGCGCTGATATCAGAAGGTAAAAAGCGCTCTAGATGAAATCACAGAATGTGCTTTTCAAGCAAAGTGCGAAAGATTACATGCAGCGCGCCGTCTTTTGTATCGAGTGCGCATAAAACGTGGTTTTTCAAAAAGAAACAGGAAAGATAAACCCAAACCTGAGAAAAATGGTGACCTCCAGGAGAATGAGTGGAAAAGGAGTAGAAGGGACAGGAGACCCCTTTGAGCACTCCTTCCTGCGGTTTCAACTTTTGAGCCACGTAAATGTACATCTTCTACAAAAGAAAATGTTAAAAAAAAAAAAAAAAAAAGGAAAGAAAAGAAAAACCCAGCAAGTCGCTCAGCTCAGGGCAAATATGGGACTCTAGGTGTCAGACAGACCGTTCAAAGGCCAAGTGTTGAGTATCCCGGTGGGGTCGTGCTTCGAAACAAGAAGAGCGAGCGGACTCTGGACCACGAGGGGGTGGGTTTGGGTCGTGATTGGAGGCTGTCGGGGAAGGACCAGCCGAGGATCCACAGGAGGGTGATGGGGAACTCGGGTTCTCACGGTGGGAGGAGGAAGAACCGACCGACGCGGGGTAGGACACGTGAGGAAGAGCCCGGCAACACGGGCGTTGACTCCGAGGAACTGTGCGCACACACGACACTCCTCGGAAAGGATCAGAAACAGCGACCGTCCAGGAGTGGAGAGCGCGCTGCACAGGCAGAACTGGATTTCCAGATGGAAGTCCAAGCAGCCATGCCCTATCCCCGCCCGACCGCAAGGAGACCAGGGCTCCTGTGAGGCCCGCCTGACTCTCGCTATGGGACCAGGAAGGGGCAGAGTGAGCCCGGGGACCATCTTACTGTTCCGGGGAGGATCGCGGTCCTCAGAGGCTGATAGGAACATGTGAGAGGGACATGGGTGCCGGCCTGGTAGGGCCCTGGCTGGCCCGAGTGGGGCCAGTGACCGCGAAAGAGCCAAACGCAGGGACAGAACTGGGGACCCCGCAGCCACCGCCCACCGTGACACCGGCCCGTCTTCGGGTTCATTCTCTGTGCCCACCGTCGTGAAATTCTCTCTTGGAAACGAAGCTCTGCACCTTCCTTTTTGCCTGGGACCCCACAGATGATGTGAGTCCTTCCAGGGGGTGAGGGGAGGCAGGGAGGTCTGGAAGGGTTGATCAGCTAGAAAGTCAGCCTCTTGCAAGCAGTACTGGACCTGGGCAGCTGTCCTCAGCAGCTACAAAAGCTTCAGGGGAGAGGTCAGGAGATGGAAAGGCCTGAGTCTGCATGGGTTTTGGCGAGGAAGCTGAGCTGAATGCCATTAACTACGAGGGGGAGACGGCCCTTTGCCCTTTGAGATCAGGCCGACCCCGCTTGAACCAAAAAGCCCACCTCAGCCAGTCACGGGAGACATGTGGGTGCCGTGGCTCCTGGTGAGATACGGTGGCAAACACGACGTGTTTAACCTGAGTCTAATCACAAGGAAACGATCCCAACAAATCCAGACTGTGCGACTTTCTACGCCGCCCGTCAGTGTGACGAAGGACAAAGGCAGGGCTTGTTCTGGATTCAAGGAGACCAAAGAGAATTGACAGCCAAGCGGAACGCCTGGTCCTTATTTAGACTCTGGGTTTTCAAAAGGCCATGAAGGACACTTTGGGGACAGTCAAACAAATTTCAGTGTGGACTGTGTATTCGATAATCGTATTGCTTGGATGTTAATTTTCTTGGGGTATGATCGGGGTATGTGATTGTGTGTGGGCTGGTGTCCGTGTTCCCAAGAGATACACGCTGAGGTATTTAAGGTTGGAGTGTATGTAACTAAGTTTAAAGTGCAGGAATAAAGTGTATGTACACACACAGACACACACATATCTGATCTCGGTAAAGGGTATACAAGGGTTCATTGTAGTGGTTTTTCAGCGTTTCCGTAAGTTAATGCATTTTTCAAAAAAGTGTCTAGAGAAATGTGCTTCTCATGGCAATGGATTCCTTTTCAACCGTCCACGGAGCATTTAGCATGACTCTTCTGGGTGGCGGGCCAGACGCAATTCACAAATTATAGCCGAGGTGCACCCCCTGACGCAGCGAGGGAAGGCGCGGACCTCCCCAGCACAGGCCCCGTCCCCGGAGCTCGTGCAGGTGCCGCCTCTGCCCATCCGCTGGGGGCTCACCTCCAGGCCAGCGGCTCCACGGAGCGGGGCAGGGGAAGCTCGTGGAGCAGAGCCCGCCTCCGCCCCCTCTGGGCAGGTGCAGCGGCAGATCACTGTCCACTGGGAATGAACCCTACCATGATCTCTCGTTAGTCTTGACAGAGGCACCTCCATTGGGTTTGTTGCCCACAAGGTCAAGTTCAAACTCCGCGGCTCGGCGTCCTTCTCATGCACACTTTATGTGTGCACGTGAGCTTGTGACTGGTCCAAACGCACGATGCCCTTTAAAACTGTGGACCACTCCCTTGTCAGGGATCAGACTGCCCTGGACCCCGGGACTTGTCCTTGGATAGCTCAATCCAAGCTCCGTCTTCTCCCTGGGACTGGCTTGCTGAGGTTTTTTGCCGTCTTTGCTCCCGCGGCCATTGTATCCCCAAAAGCCTGACCTGGCCTGGAGCTCTTAGAAACGGATATTCAACAAACAGATGCTGGATAAAAGAACGAGTGAAAATACCAGGAAGCAGCCGCATGTGCTCCAAGGGAAGGAGTGTTTCTCACATCAGAATAACAGGCCCCGAGAATCTCGAGGCAATCGGTGTGCGCAAACAGTAGAGGAGATGTTTCTCCTGGCAGGAAATTAATAGATATATACACGTTTCATACGCCCAGGGCCATCTTACACGACATGAGCTCGGCAGTGTGTTCTAGAATGTGAACCGTACCAGAAGCCTCCTAATAAGTCCTGGGGACTTCGTGTGGATTCCTCCCAGTTTTTAAAGCCGTGTTCCTCAAATGCTAAGTCTGAACGCCCCGTTGAATGCGGAATGAGTCGCACCTCATCAAAACCAGAAGGGACTTCTTGGGTTGCAGGAAAGATCTGGTAAGTTGTTTTGAATTTTCTTTTTCTTTCTTTCTTTCCTTTTTAAAAGAAAATTAAATTGAGGTGAATTTTTCATTGACAGTGAAATACGTCCTGAGCTGTGGATTAATACCTTCATAAAAATTTATCTAAACAAAGTGCTGCCTGTCTTATTTGTGTTGGAGCCTCCGAGGTCTGCAGTGCAAAGGGGAAAGTACTTTCCTGGAATATATTTGTATCTGTCACAAGCTACATCTTGAGGAAATTGGCAGGCATTCGAAGTGGAAAACTCCTCAGCGTTCTGTTTGGTTTGGATTTCTTTGGCTCGGGGGTGGGGTGGTGGGGAGGGGGTGCTAAGAACTAAAATCAGAACTATCTGCTTTTAACAAGCATCTAACATTTCCTTTGCTTTGTGCATCATGAGTGTTCGATAAATGCTGGCTGAGCTGAGTCATCTCTTCCATCCCTCCGTGGGGTCGTGGGGGTTAGTTGGTCTGTTGTCACACAGGGAAGAATTCTGAAAGAATCTCCAGAATGATCTCTCTCCCAACCATTCCTCCCCCCCCTGCAACTCCCTGTGCTCAAACCCGCCAGACCCGGCTTGCTAAAATGCGTCTCAGCTCCTTCCCCAGCAGGCACAAGTCTGTGGAGTGAATTCCCAGTTTGCAACCCTCCACAGCTCGCCCCTCGCCTGTTCTCTGGGACCCTGTGTTCTTACCCACAGGATTCAGAGCCCTGTGCACACGCCGGGTCTCTGCTCTCCTCCCCAGCCTCTCCCCTGCCGAATGCCCTCCCCCACCCTGTGTGTCTGTGGAAGTCCTGTTTCGCCCTTCAGGGCACCGCCCCCACCCCTCACCCTCGGAGGGGATCCCCCCAGCCTCACCCCACTGCTGGAGTGCCCTGGGCCTGTCTGCAGCGTATTTGCAAACAGAAGAAAGAGGGATAGATCTTCATACATGCTCTTCGTACCCTTTACCAATGTGTGAAAACATTCAGCTGCTGTAAAAATCTTTTGAAGAAAATAAGATCCAATTAGCGTCGACTTTCATGTTGAGAAAGCTGTGGGTTTTCGAAGGAATTCCTTTCACTCATTCAGCGACCAGGTTTTTGGCACCTGCTCTATGCTAGGCCCTGCAGAAGAAAGGGGACACAAGCCCTGCCTTCAGAATGCTGACGCTCTCTGGTCCCAGGGCATGTTGTCGAGCCCCCACCCTGCAGCAGGGACCCAGGCTCAGGGCCCACTACCCTTGCACCGGGGACCAGGGCTCAGAACCGAGGGGGAGACACACAGGTGTGGCGGGGGAAGACAAAGCTCCGGCTCCTGGGTGGGTTGCAAGTCAGGGAGTGGGGGGGTGTGCTGGGAAGTCAACGCCTTTGTAAAAGCCTTGGATGCGTGCTCAGGAGTTGGCAGGGCTGTTTTTTTTAAGGCTGAGAAAGAAAAAGAAAGTCAAAAGGAGGCGGTGGCACATGGACGTAGCCAGAGGCGACAGAGGGGGCCCAACAGGCCCTTGAGCAATCAGGATGGGGGCAGGACCTTTATTTTTAAATGAGTCCTGGTGGGGCTTCCTCAACGGGGTCATGGCTCGCCAAGGGCACACCCGCCACCCAGTGGTGCCCCCTCTGCCCTCACCCAGGGCCCCTCTACCACCCACCACATGCCCCCAGCACCCTCCAGTCGCCCTCCTCGACTAGCCTTCCCTCCTCCGTGGCAGGTGGCTCCGGAGCTGCCCTCTCCTCTTGGCTCTTTGTCTCCTCCCCTCTCCCTAGGAGGGTGGGAGGCTGCAGGGGCCAACGTGCTCAGACTGGGGCCAGATGACCCTTCCGAGAAAGGGGTGGCGGGGGGCAGGGCCCACCACCGGACAAGGGGATGCCTGAGTTTCTAATCGGCCATCCCAGAAGCAGTAACCTGGGTGGGAACCCACATCCTGACGCCGGGACTCAGGTCCAGGACAGGGCCTGCAGCAGTGAGGACCCCATCAGCCGCAGGGAACCCATTAAATGAGGAGGAAGGGACTGTGGTCTCTGCCCAGCATGCCAGGCAGCCCATCCAAACCTGACAGGCGGCTGGGGGTGTGGAGAGGGCATAGCCTGTCAGTGTGGGGGTCACCGAGGACCACCGGGCAGCTGGGCCTACTCGGGCTCATGCAGACAGTGGTGTGGTGAGGGCCACAGGGGTGGAATTCCGGTTGCGCTGGGTCCGCTCAGCACCTGCTGGAGGTCAGGGCCACCAGTGTCTGCGGGGGCTGGGGACCAGGGCCCCTTCCTGCAAAGGCTGTCTGGAGAGCTGTTTCCTCACTCTGAAGGCAGGACCCGCCGGGGGACCTGTGAGGCGTGGGGCCTGTCGGGGCCTGCCCGGGGCTTGGGGCCTGCCGTGTTTTGGGCCTGCCCAGGGCCTGGAGCCTGCGGGCTCCGGGGCCTACCCTGGGCCTGGGCCCGGGCTGCCGGCTCCGGCCTGCGGGTCAGGGCCTGCCCTGGGGAGCGGGCGTAGGGGCCCGGGGCTGGGCCGGGGTCAGGGCGGCCCGCTCCGCCCCGCCGGCCCGGCGCCCCCTCGCGCCCCCTCGCGCCCCGGGCGGGCCCTGCACGTCTCGCGAGCGGCCCGGAGCGGCGGGGGAGGCGGGGCCGGGCGGCCGGGCAGGGCCGGGGCGGCGCCGAGGCCGGGCCGGAGCGGAGCCCGGGCGGAGCGGGGCGGCGGCCGGGCGGTGGGGGGTGGGGGGCCGGGCCGGCGGAAGATGGCGAACGTGGGGCTGCAGTTCCAGGCCAGCGCCGGGGACGCGGACCCGCAGAGCCGGCCGCTGCTGGTGCTCGGGCAGCTGCACCACCTGCACCGCGTGCCCTGGAGCTGCGTCCGCGGGAAGCTGCAGCCCCGGGTCACCGAGGAGGTGAGCGGGCCGCGCGGCCGCCCCGAGGCCCCGCCCGGGCCCCGTGGGGGCGCGAGGCCAGCCCGGGGCGGTGCGGGGGGGCCCCCGGGAGCCGCCCCCGGGCGCCGCCTTCGAGGGCCCGCGCGGCCCCTGCGCGGGGGGGCGCCGGCCGCCGCTCCCGGAAGCCCTCCCGGCGGCACCGGGGTCGCAGCGTTTGAAGCCCGGCGGCCCCCAGCCTGGCCTTTGAAACCCGCACGGCCTAATCGCACAAGGGTGGACCGGTGCCCGCAGACACACTCGCTGAGCTGTAGCGAGAGGCCACACATCTTAATTACCGCCCGTGGGTGCCCCGGGGACGCCGCAGCCTGGCTGTAGGCCTGGCAAGCGAGCGCATGCAGGGCCCTGCTGCCGGCATGCGGACTGTTGAAGTCTCGTGTCTGTCTCTCCTCTCTCCCCTTCCCATCCAGCTCTGGCAGGCTGCTCTAAGCACGCTCAACCCCAACCCCACGGACAGCTGTCCCCTGTACCTGAACTGTGCCACCGTGGCCGCCCTGCCCTCCAGGGTCAGCCGGCACAACAGCCCCTCGGCCGCCCACTTCGTCACCCGACTGGTTCGCACCTGCCTGCCACCTGGAACCCAGCGGTGCATTCTGGTGAGTGCCCAGGGCCACCCTGGCATCTGGGGAGCGTGTGTCCCCGTCGCTCAGCCCCGGTGCAGGCACAGCACCCCGGCTCACGGGACCTCCGAGGTGGACATGCCACCACAACCCATGACCTCATAAGCCCTGCTTACAGATAGGGAGACCGAGGTCGAGAGACCAGGCCATTTGCCCCAGATCAGTTTTGGTGGCAGATCTGAGACCCAGACCCAGATATCCTGAGCCCATGCCCCTCCACGTCCTGCTTTCCCGTCTTGGAGGCCGTAGCACCGGGTAGCGGACGTTTTCTTTCTCCCACCGTGAGACGGTGGCTCCAGGAAGGTCCCCGTGTGGCGGCTCTGTTGGGGCCCTAGCTCTGCCCTGCGTGCGGCTCCCGCGGGGCTGCCCCTGCTCAGGGCTCTGCCTCTCTGTGTTGCAGATGGTCTGTGAGCGGTTCGATGCCTTCGCCTCTGCCTGCGCCCTGGCCCGGGCCTTCCCGCTCTTCACCCACCGCTCCGGGACTGCACGGCGCACAGAGAAGAAGACGGTGACGGTGGAGTTTTTCCTGGTGGGACAAGACAACGGGCCTGTGGAGGTGTCCACGTTGCAAGTGGGTATCCAGATGTTCGCCCTGTGTCCCCGGCCCGCATGCGCTGGGGCAGCTGGAAGGGGAGGCGGGGGGTGGTCTCTGCGCCTTCCCGGGGAGGACAGTGGCAGTGGGGTCCTGTAGCAACATTCGAGGAGGCTTTTCCAGACCCAGGTAGCTGGCCCCCTCCCTTGGGGTGGGACTCCTTGTCAGGATTCAGGTGGTCTTTATTGAGCACCTACCCAGTGCCAGGCCCTCTCCTGTTTTATCCCGAGAATCCTCTCCGTGCGTGGGTCAATTTCCCTTTGTGGTGCACTTTTACATGTTATTTCATTGGATCTTCAGAATAATCCTCTTGAGGCCAGCAAGGCTGGGAGAGACTCCAGGTTAGGAGTCCTGATCTGGGCTGACCGGTGGGTTCCTTCCCCGTGGCATGTGTCCCAGACACCGTGGCCATGACCTCACCCTCTCCACCCCTACCCAGACCCAGGTTGTCCTTCCTACCCCACCCCTCACGGCTGTCCCACGCCAGCACCCCTCACCGCTACCTCCTCCACCTGGATTCTTCGCTCTAGAAGGAGAGAACATGCTTCGGTCTCTACCGTCTTGCAACAGTTCCTTTCCTTTCCTTCCATTGATCTCCAGACTTTGAAAAAACACAGTCTAATTGCTTTGCCTTTCTTAACTCCTCTTTCTCCCTCAGCTCACCAAAATCAAGTTTCCACCCCGCATCCTGACATTGTTTTTTAGGGCCTTGTCTGCTGGATTTGACTAGTTATCCCTCCTGGAAGGGTCTGCCCCACCCAGAGTCATGCCTCCTTCCCTTGGCCCTCCAGCCTCTCCATCCCCTTTCCCTAGTATTCCCACATTCCAATCTCTGGGTTCTTGGAGCGCCTGTGGGCTCCATCCCACCGATGGGCACCGACGACCATTCTCCCCTCTAGCTGCAGAGCTTTCCTTCCGAGTTCCAGACCTGAGCACACCCTGGACCGCCCCCCACCCCTGAATGTCCTCCAAGCCCTTCTCTTCCCTCCCCGCTGACCATGGTGGACTGACTTTCTGTCCTCCTCAGCTTCCCTCCCCAGGTTGTGCTGCTCCAGGCCTGCGTGGTCTGTCTGCCATCTGCCCACGTCCCTTCCCCAGAGGCAGCTGGCCGGCTGGCTGACATAGCCTCACCCGCAGTCAGGCGCTCTGCCCACTGAGTGCCATCCCACCTAACGTGACACGTCTCTGCTTAGCTTCTGTGCCCTGCCCTGGGGTGGGAGCTTCGGGAGGGCAGGGACCTGGTCTCTGGTCCTAGCGTGGGCCCAGTATGTGACGAGGGCCAGTGGGTTGGTGGGTCTCCTTGACTCCCACATCCATTGTGTCCTACTCTGCCACTGCCATTGCCTTGGGGAGCCCCCCCCCGCACCCCGCGGCTCTCCTGGGCTGCTGGGGCAGCCTCCTCACTGGTCTTGCCTCCAGATGCCTTCCCGCTACCTCCCTTCCCATTGCTGCTCGCAGCTCGCAGCTTGCGCAGACAGCCCTAGGAGGTGGGACCTGTTGTTCTCCCCATCGTAGGGCTGAGCAGACCGAGGCGGCTCGGGGCCGTTAGGTGACTCACTGGGGCCACACCAGCAAGGGACAGAGCCAGGTCTTCACCGCTGCCGCCATCTGCCATTCCTCTTGCCCGTCTGTCCTGGCTCGTGAGCACGGGAGCCTCGGGCACCCCGTGTGGCCTTTTCCATACTACAGAGACCTACACTACAGAGCCCCTCACAAGTCCTCTGCCCCCTGTGGCCTCTCACGCCCTCCTCTGCTGTAGTGGTTAATGGAGTGAGGTGTTGTGATTCTCTGCTGGACAGGAGTACCTTGGATGCCTTTGAATTCCCAGGGTCTAGTGTGGAACCATGCGCACAGTAGGTGCTCATGGAGATGTGGATGTAATGAATGAATGAACGAATGATCCACCCTGGGGGACAACAAGGCACAAGCTCTTCCCCAAGGTCATGGGGCTCTTCCCCAAGGTCTTGGGGCTCTTCCCCAAGGTCTCGGGGCTCTTTCCCCAAGGTCTTGGGGCTCTTTCCCCAGGTCTTGGGGCTCTTCCCAAGGTCTCGGGGCTCTTCCCAAGGTCACAGGGCTCTTCTCCGAGGTCTCGGGGCTCTTCCCCAGGTCATGGGGCCCTTCCCCAAGGCCATCGGGCTCTTCCTCTAGGTCACGGGGCTCTTCTCCCAGGTCATGGGGCTCTTTCCCAAGGTCACGGGGCTCTTCCCCAAGGTTTCAAGGCTCTTTCCCAAGGTCATGGGACTCTTCCCCCAGATTGCGGGGCTCTGCGGTGGCGGAGGGGCACTGGGCACCTCCTCCGGGCTCCCCCACAGGGGCCTTGTGCCCTTTTGCCCAGCCAGGCTGTGCTGGGGCCTCTGAGCCCATGCAGGCCTGCGAGGCGAGCACCCGGCCCCCTTAGAGACGAGTCTTAGGGCCCTCACGTGCTTCCCAGACAGCAGCCACAGGCTGGGTCAGAGATGAGGGATGGATGGGCTCCGCAACGCCCACACACAGGGACCCTCGACTTCCCAGAGGAGAGCCCACTGTCAGGCGGCAGGGACCACACGGTCACATTTCATATCTGAGCTGTCAAGTCCTGCGTCTCTGCCTTGGAGGCTCGGGGCTTTAATTACCTCGGGAGGGCAGAAGCTCTCCGAGCTCATCAGCAGGGCCTGGGAGGCAGCCGGGCTGGTGCGGTGGACCCAGGGTTGGCCCTCGCTGACCCCAGGGAGCCGGGACGGCAATGATGAGCTCACTGCCGTCCGCAACCCCCCAGCCCCGTGCAGCTTTGCTCTTTCAGTCTTGCCTCTTCTCTGCGCGCCGGGAGGGGTGGCTGGCCACTGCGTGTCCGAAGCTTGGCGGGGGGTGGGCACCGGGGCGGGACAGGGGACAACGAGAGCAGTAGCTAGGCAGACATGAAGGAGAAGGCAAAGACCTTCCAGGATCGGCACCGAAGTGAACGTGGGACACAAGTTCTTTCCAGAAAGTAGGGGTGGGGCCGGGGAAGGTGGCCAGTGTGGGGCCTCGGGCGGCCCCTGTGTTGGAGCACAGACTCCCGTCTCGAGGGCCTCCCTGGTGCCAGGTGGAGTGTGGGTACGGTGCCGGGTCTCTGCTCCCTTCTGGGCTCTGGGCCACCGTGCGAGGCAGGGTGTGTGCGCTCTTCCCTCCGCACCCCGTGCCCAGAGCCGAGTGGCATCGGGTGGCCGGGAACACGAAGGCGGGGAGTCTGTGATGCGCTCCCATGGGGCTCACGTGAGGAAAATGCCACCCCGCTGGCCGGAGGGCCACCAGGGGGCCAGCGGGCCCGGGGACGCAGGGCAAAGAGCACATTCCCTCCTTTGGGAGGATCCAGAGAAGCTTCTGGAGGGCCCAGCCTTTAAGAAGGGCCACAAAGGAGGACTGGGATCTTGACAAGAGGAGGAGGGAGGATGTATGGTCGGCTGCGGCAGCCGCAGGCAAACCCTGCAGGAGGGCCGGCTTCATCAGCAGCCTTCCTCACGGTTCGGTCCCGGGGCTGTCCGGGATCCGGCCGGGGGGATGAAGACTCCCTCCCGGGTTTGCGCTTGCGGGTGGTGGCCTTCTGCTGTGCCCTCCCTCCTCCTTCCTCTGAGGACGCTAATCCCATCATGGGCCCCACCCTCCTGACCTCACAGAACCTGAGCGCCTCTCAAAGCCTCCTGCGACCATCACGTGGGAGGGGGGCTTCATAGGAGTTTCAGGGCGAGGCAGACATTCAGCTCATAGCAAAGGACAGTACTTCCCCCGAGAGAGGATGTGGGATTGGCAGGTGCCCGAAGTAGGAAGGCCCAGCGTGCACTCAGGGCCAGGCACAGGGGTCGCCTGACCCCAGGGTGAGGGGAGTAAGCAGCAGAAGAGGCCTAGAAAGGAAGGCGG